>JAJJMA010068878.1:0-13748 GCA_023529015.1 Papaver nudicaule
AATTAAACAATTGCAGGAATTAAACACTGATAAAACCCAGGTATAAGTAGTGACTACACTAATAATACCCAGATATAAGTGTCGATAATTGCAAGAATTAAATTCATCACCAATTGCAGGAATGAGAGATTTTTTCCTCCTAGACGTAATCCACTATTTGACTATTTTCAACTAAAATGTCATTCTAATCAAGTGTCGTATTTGCCATACGCTACAGTTCACACACAAACAACAAACTAGTTTCTGACAAAAACCTAACAAACCTGTATGCAACCTCTACCAATAGCACCACCACCACCAATGTATTATCAAATTTGTTTGCAAAAACCACATCAACAGCTTCATATGTTCCTCCTATATTAAGACAGACAGGAAAAACCTAAAAAATGTCAAACAACGAGGATATACAATTAAATTACAAGATGTGCCTAGTTCTCTATTTATTCACCAGGTTTTATATACAAAACCAAGAAAGTAAGTATACCTGGCTGGAGAAACACAATGCCTGGTTCTTTCGGTCTCCATAAACTAAGCCCACCGTTCATTCTACGATAATCCCTTCTCCCTTCACCGTAAATTTCATCCGTTCAACATTTCCATAATCAGCTTCTAACAACAACATAATCCCTAATGCAATCCATTTCTTAAATTTCAATAATAACTACACAAATTCCAGCACAAAATTCCCAAATTAATAAATCCCTAGACATCATCATCAATTCAATCAACACAAAAGAAACAAAAAAAGAGTAAGAAATTTCGATTACCTCATGAAATAAAAGAGAGTAACCAATAGAATTACTGAGATCAGAAATTGCAAGGAATAAGACTTCACCGGAATCAACTTCACTGTGAACTGGTCAGGACCTTTACTCAGTGATTTCAATGATTCCATGATTTGATCCGGCCATGAGAGAATGCAAGACGATGATGATCGTAGTACAATTACTTGTACAAAAGAAATTGGAAGAATTTCTAGGGTTTCATTCTCGCTCTGAGACAAATGAGTAAAAACCTAACTATTTCTGACAAAAACACAAAAGTAAACCAAATTGTGAGATGAAACATAAAGCATTTGTAGATCGAGATTTACCTTTCAAATCTGATTGACCTTTTAGATCTGATTCAGACCTCCATTTAAGATCAAATCTCAATAACAAAATCAGCAAACGAGATTTGTAGATCCAAATCACTTCGAAATTTGTAGATATAAATCACTTCCGAGATCAAAATTCTCTGTAAAAACCTAAAATCAGATCTGCAGTCACGACAATTGAAAGTGTAAGCTTAACATACGTGTGTTGGTGGTGGGTAAGATGGTGTTGTTGTTGGTTCTGGTGGTTGTCGGGGGTGGTGGTGTTGGTGAAGAACGTTGTTGCTGTTGGTGTTGTTGGTCTGGTGGCGGAGATGGAGATGGATTGGAGATGGAGATGGGTTGTTGTTGGTGATATGGTCGAGTTTCGGTTTCTGAAACTGTAAAACTAAAAGGGTGATAGGGGTAGTTTTGTCTTGTATTAGTGACGTGGTTTGCATGTCTTTTAAAACAATCTCAAACTTTTGCCGTCTCCTAGTACCTGGCCGCGAGCGGCCAGGTCCATATAATCAAATTTCTCTTAGCCGAATGGCCATCTCTGGATTTTTTGTGCTCACCCAATTTTTTTAAAAAAATTTCCCTTTTGTTCTCTGGATTTTGGCTCCGGCTTTAGCAGTCTCATTAAAGGTTTGACGAGGTCTCAAGTTTAAGTTAATGGCACAAGAAAGTAGGATTTCTTACGAAATTTAGATTGTTGTTGAAAACTCATCGCCTTAAGTTACAAAACTTACAGAAATGACACATCTAATTGAATTTAGTTACATGTTATTTGCTATGGTTGTTCATCAACTAAATGTTATAGACTCCTTCAAAGTCAAGTTCGCGTTCACAGACTTGTCTTGATATAGTTAGCCATACAAGTGACGATCGAGTAGATAGCAGGATATTAAGGGGCTTGATGCATACCGTATGATTTGGTCATTCAAAAAGTCATGTTTGTTATGAAAATCTTCAATTTGCATGCTGAGTACTAAATTATTTTTGTGAGAGAACGAGAAACAAGTGAGTCTGAACTCTGAAATTCTAGATGTTTTGTTTGCTATATTAATTGGTGTGTTTGAAAGTTTCATGTGTTTAGTTACGAAACACTCTTTTTGTACAAAATACATACGCATACTTATCCTAACGGTTCTTGTCATTGCTCTTAGATAAATGATTCAGTGAATGGTTACGGATTCGTCAATTCAGAAATCCAATGGCACAAGTTGAGAAGATGGAGGAAATTGAAAGTTTGAGAACCAAATTGAAGAAGCCTCAGACCATTTCAAACCCGTGCCAGTTTTACAAAAAATAATTGTAGTCGGTATAAACCAAATGTTGGTTGGTTCAATCACCTTGTTTTGGACCAGGGCTCATCCCTGTTTCGTGCCAGTTTTAGAACAAAATAATCCAACCAAGTCTTAAGGGTAGATTAAAGATGCAGTAAATGACATATTTCCAGGTTGTATTATTCATCTATAAGAACATACAATTTGGGACTCTATTTTGGGTTTAAACATCCTGGCTAAATTTGGCCCCACTGGGGAGTATTTGGCCCCATAGAAATTTAAACCCATCTAGGGTGAGTTGTTATGGGATGTCTTCACAGGGGTGGAATATACTAGATTACCCTTCACTACTAATTAATCATACTAACTAATCCCACCCCAAATAGTAAACTTAACCTTAATCCAAAAACCCTAAAATATTTAAACCCAAAAACTTTCCAAAACCAAAATCATTTCACTCTCAAACAAAAACAAAAATTTCGAATCAGCCCACTCGAGAATCAAGCCGGAAACTTCGTCAAAGGTGTGTAATCTTATCTCAATCGTTTTTAGTGTGTTAGTTGCTTATTATACGTGATTTGGTTGCATGAAACTCTGATTTTTCGGCTGATAATACCAGAATCGTTGGATCCAAAACAACATATCCAACGATTGTTCATCTTCACTAGCAACAATCGTTTTCTGTTTTATCACATATATACCGATTATGTTTTTAATATGAACAAACGTTAGATGTAGTGATATATATGAACCGATTATTGATCATCAGCACTTCATGTAAAATTCCATGCAAGTTACGTAGTTTTGTAATCGGTGGATAAATGCCAATAGATTGAACGATTATGTTTTTAAGAACAACAAACGTTATATGTAGTGATATATATGAACCGATTATTGATCATCAACACTTCATGTAAAATTCCATGCAAGTTACGTAGTTTTGTAATCGGTGGATAAATGCCAATAGATTGAACGATTATGTTTTTAAGAACAACAAACGTTATATGTAGTGATATATATGAACCGATTATTGATGACCTCATCAGCTCAGTTACGTGGCTTAATACATAGAGTTATCGATTTATTATATATGATATTTCTACCGATTGTATGATTATCGGCGTAGGTTGTTTACAATATGTACCGACTGTTTTGATAGGTTTAATCGGTTTATGTAAAATCATATGTCCGCTGATTCTTTAGTTATAAACATTTTACCGTTTTATATTCTATATGTTATTCAACGATTGTGCATTTGCTTTTTATAATCGGTTTACAATATTTACAATATATGCCGATTTGGTGCTACAGAAATGGATGATGAGAAGATCAGACCGCGAGATCTGGCAAGAGTAAGACAAGTCAAACGTACTCCATGTAATGAGACTATTCTCGAAGAGTGTGTTCGTCTCGTGAAAGAATTGGCAATAGTGGAAATTGAGGAGCTCATTGAGTATTGTACTGAAAGGCTTATCAAGATCGAGGAGTACCACAAAGAGGAGGCTGATTGGAAGGAAATTGAGACGGTTGCGAAGCTGTGTGAAGAACTTGATGCTGTGATGACCGTTCTCGACCTCACCTTTTCCTTCTCATGGGGTTTCAACCCACAAACGGAAGAGTGTCCAATAAGAGAATGAGGAGTATCATGGTTGTGATGACCGTTCTCTACCCTACGTAGGAAATACCCTTTTGCATAGCTGTGACCTACTATGATCTTGAATGGGCAATGACACTTCCTTGATTTACATTTATACTCACACTTCTTACTCTTTTTCACATATGGTTTAGACTTGCTCTAATGACTTGTTGGGGCGCCACTTCGTTCGCAAACAATTTCCAAGCGATTTATGTTTGAACGTTTGCCAAACACTAGACCTTGGTTCAGCTTCTTGCCTTTCTCTACGGACCAAGCCTTTGCTTCCTCCTTAGTGTTCCATGTCTTCACGGAGAAAACCAAAAAGCAATTAGATCACTATACTTATAGAAATTGTTTTCAAATGAAGGATGAAAAATCAAGATTATGTTGTTGCATACCAAGTCAGTTTGATAGTGGGCAGAAGTATCAGGCAGTAGCTTAGACACGGCTTCGGGTTGATCTTCGAGCCGTACAACAATCTACAAAATTGGAGAAGGAAGTTAGATACCAAAATCGTCTCATATATACAACGATAAGCACCGATTATCTACAATCGGAAAATACTAAACTGAATATGAGCCGACTAGAGTTACGAAGAGATTGAAAGCCTCCTGTACTCTACAATCGGCACATACAAAACTGAATATGAGCCGATTAAAGTTCGAAGAAATTCTAGGTCTCATGTACTCTACAATCGGCTTATATGTTTTCCAACAACCGCCGATTAATAACTTGATCATTTTCTTGAAGAAAATATCAATGTTTTAATCGGCGGTTATATAGGATTTGACAAGCCGATTCTGGTTCTGCAAACCAAGCTATTAAAAAGCCAGAATCGTTGTTTATAATTCGTATCTTTCAACGATTGTTGTTACTACTGAACAACAATCGTTTGATAATCTGTTAATCATACAACGATTCTGGGTTTCGAAGGCTAAACCCGAGGACAAATTTTGATGTTTTTTCCATTCAAAAAAGATTTCAAGCTGCATTTCAAGCTAAACAAACACCATTCGAGTTGCGTAACACCTATACCTCATTATTTTGAGGAACTTCATGATAATAATCATCATTTCCCTCCCTCTCGAGCTCCTCACGTAGGCGTTGGTTGTGAATGTATTCTTGCTCCCTCACATAATCAAGATCAAACTCGTTTGGTGATTCATCAACATCTTCATCACTACTAGAGTCTTCATCATCGGTGTTTCACCATTTTCTCAAAAACCCTAGTTTTTCAAACTTTTTAAAAAAAAAATTCTCCTTCTTCTCTACAACTTTTTCCCACTCAAATGATTTCTACTCACTATATAACTTACCTTTAATCAAACTAACTTAACTATAAACAGAATTAACTAACTAATCAACTAATTAGCAACTAATTGAGAAAGGGTAAAACAGTCATCTTTTATAAGGGGTTTTCCGATTTTGCTATATAACAACCGCCAGAATTATTTTTTCATGGGGGCCAAATACTCCCTTATGGGGCCAAATTTAGGAAGGTTAAACATGTACTTAACTAGTAAGAAATCATTTTGATCGATCTTTTTATTTAGTAATTTTTGTAATACTTTTTGTTGGAAATCACTGACCTAGCCTAGCCAGCTAAGAAGCAATAATTTTTTTTTTGAAAGATTGAAATATCAGCTTACTGGAGTGCTTTGTTTGGAATTGACTCGTTTGTAGGTTATTAACCTACCAAATTCGGGGGCGAGCTGATTTTTAATGGGGGCGAAGGGATGACAAAAATGAGTTTGGGTATCCCATTAAATTATAAGGGGGTGTCTAATTAGGGTTGATTAACATAACTAATTTTATGTTAATCCTAAATATTAAAACCCTAAATCTAATAACCCACCACCCTTCCCATCTTATCCAATCTCTTAACACCATTGTTCTTCGTCTGTGTCTGAACCAAAAAAAAAAAACAAGACAGAAAAACCAGAAACCACCATTCTCTCGACCTCAATCACGTAACCACCACCACCACTGCCCTCTCGACCCCAATCACATATCCAATTAGTATTGTTAGGGTTTTTTCATTCTTCTTGAATAACCCACCACAGAATATACCACCATATCAGTTTCAGTTTATTCGACAGTCAATTTCTCCCTTCTGATTCTTCTTCTTCCTTCTAGAGATTACTAAGCATGAACAATCGTCATGCTATTTTGGTTAACCATGACGATGATTCATAAAAATCAAAAAATCAATTATTCTGCTACTGTTAATGGAGGTAAAAATTGGGGTTTCTTTTGGGGTTTTCAACAATTAGGTTTTTTCAATAGTTGATTGGTATTGTATGAAACAGGTAGAACACCATGAAAATTCGTCATGGTTAAAATCAGGACCTTGACGAGCTTTGAGGTGTATTTGGATTGGAATTGTTTTGGGTCCAGCTGAAAATAATTGGATGGATTTCTACAGAAGAATTTCCCCTTTCTGCAACAAATCCATATGGGCGAACGAAGGTATGTTCTCAATAACCCACAAAAATGGTTAATCAATACACAGGCAATCGTGTTAATCTAATTGGTGTTTATGTTCCGGCTGGTTTCCACAGCTATCGAGTCGAAGGAAAGTGACAATTCAAGAGATTAAAGGGAAACATTGGTGTTGTTAACACCCAATTTTGCACCAGTAATAAATTACCGTGCTTATACTCTGGAACCCAACACAAAGAAAGTCGTTCTGGAGCCGGACACAGGAAAAGCCCTTTGAAGCCGGACACAAGAAGAAAACACCTTCAAACCAGATAATATCATCTGCTCCATTATGGAATACCTTGTATCATCCTACTTTCACCCCACTACCATTTCACTTTCACTTCACTTTTAGCACTAGAAAAACAAAATCTAGGCTACCTTATCCTACCTTTTCTTTATCCAAAGAAAAAAAAGAGGCCCCCCCAAAAAAGGGAGGCCCCTTTTGGGAAAAAAGAGGCCCCAAAAAAAAGTAGGCCCCTTTTGGTTTTCACCCAAAAAAATCGAATCAATCGTCCTTTTTTCGACCCAAAAAGCGAATAGTTCGACACACTCCCAAATCCACCGTTTTCTTCGCATTATCCCATTTTTTCTTCACCTAACCCCATTACCCCATTTTCTCTCACAAATCCTCTTTTTTCTCACACTATAAAAGGGTGTGGAATTCAACACAAAAAAGAGACAAGAAGAAAAACTTAAGAAAAAAAAACACAACAAGAAGAACAAGAAAAGAAAAAAATTGATTCTACTCACCCACTCTACAACACTCATTCAAAGAAAACTTCTTTGAATATTCATTTCAAGTTACATTTTCAAGCCACCCAAAAATAAAAAGCTCATGCTTTTTTAAGTCTTTACTAGTTAGTAGTGTTACATTATTCCAAGGGAAAATACAATAAATATTAGAGCAACGTATCAAGTATTGTCTTTAAGTTTTTAAGAGATTAGCATTAAGTTGCTGATACTTTAATTACTTTTAGCATATTTACTGAGAAGACAAAAGGGGATAGTTAGAAAATCTCCCTAAACTCAGGTATTGTATTCAAGGTATATCAGCTAAACCATGATCACTACATTGTGAATTAATCTATTGTGAGCATGATGGTCTTCCACCTCACATTAGAATTGCGTCAAAAGATATGTCGTTCTTATTCTGGAAATTATTGTTACAGGAAAGTTCTCCTTAATTATCGTTTTCGTCAATACTGTGGACGAACCTAAATATGCATAAATGGTCATCCATTATGAATTAAGGTCACACGTATATATTGGTATATTTATTTAACATTTACTAATTATTACTATCTCATGTGGTGTACTCTTGTATGAGTAGAACGGTTATCCTCTCTCATATCTATCAGAACGTACCCACAAATTTGCATATAAAATTTCAATTATTATTATCTCATGTGGTGTACTTTTATATGAGTAGAGCGGTTATCCCCTCTCATATCTATCAGAACGTACCCATAAATTTGCATGTAAAATTTTAATCATTGTTATCTCATGTGGTGTACTCTTGTATGAGAAGAGCGGTTATCCCCTCTCATATCTATCAGAACGTACCCATAAATTTGCATATGAAATTTCAATCATTTTTGCGAGCGAATATAAGTGTGAGTAGAGTGGTCTTCCCCTCTCGCTCTTAAAATCCCCCCATATCAATAACGCATTTCTCCTAATATAGAAATATTATTAATTAACTTCACAGTATGAGTAGACCGTGTGGGTTAGTCTAAATATGAGTTGAGCGGTCTTCCCCTCTCATATTAAGAACACACATGTAACTTTGTGAGCGGAATTTACGATCTTTATATTGCCACTAGATAATATTGTGGGTTTTCTTTAAGCAAATGGTCTTCCATTTTGCATAAATGACACATATAAAATAAATTTCGTCGTGTAAACCGGTAATTTAAAAAATACGTTTGTACAAATTAGACCAAGTTATCCTCTTTGATCCCAAAGTAGAGGCCAATCTTCTGATTGGGCTGTTGATGGGTGCCTAACACCTTCCCATCCCGTACTAAAATCTCCTTACTCAGATTCTCTGATACTGGACCATAAGCATGAAAGTCACGACTAGGTTTGGTTTCCCTGAAAGAATCCAAGTTAGTCTAGAATTGGGTCCTGGCTCCCATTAGTCAGGTGGCGACTTCAAAAAGATCTTTTACAAAATATAGCTCTTGAATAACGAACAATTTAGGAGTTAATTTTGCACCGTTTGTGTTAAAAAAACATTCACGAACGAATTGACGCATCTTTGCACACTTAGGCGACCCCTCTTAGAACTAGGAATCCCGAACCCCTGGGCGGACCCGACTCCGTCCCGGACGCGCTCCGGCGGTTTCAACAGGTGTCAATTAGGGACTACAATGAGAAAAACGGAAAGGAGATTCCTTGTTTTAAAGATATATTGGATTGTGTGAATGTTTTATGTGTTGCTCATTGTTTTCGATTTTTGTTTAGTTCTTGTTTGAATTGGACACCATACAAGAACTCTAGTTAACAATGTTATAAGTTAGAATGGCAATGGTTGGTATTTCGATAAATCAATAATTAGTTTCAAACACTGTGTAATTGGTTTGATGTGCATATGTGATTGGGGAATCTAGCTTACAACTATTTTCTTGCATGGGATCAAAGCCTGCCAGACAACATTTGACACGGAGACACATGCACATGAAAAGTTTTGTCTATGACATGTTTGAAGATAATTCTAAAACACAAAGTTGGTGGAATTGGAGGGTGTGGTGGTGATAATAGAGGTGCGGCGGTATATTCATATTTTCGTCATGGTTGTCGTTTATTCGTCAAGGTTGTTGTTTATAACAGAATTGGAATGGGTCAATTGGAATGGGTCGTCATGTTTATATGCTGAATTATGACGATTTTTGCATTATGAAATTTAGTCGTCATACAAGTAATGCAAAAGCCATTACGATTTAACTTGTTTTTTTAAATCGTCAAGATATTATTACATAGTGTAACGATTTAACTTGTTCCTTTTGGAGAGCGTGATTTTTCTCAAAGCCAAATCGTCAAGATTTTATTACATAGTGCGACGATTTAACTTGTTGTTTTGGCAGAGGAGTGATTTTTCTCAAAGCTAAATCGTCAAGATTTTATTACATAGTGTGACGATTGTTGTATACTCGTCATGGTTGTATGTTGAACTATGACGATTTTTCTATTTATCGTCATGCTTATAAGTTGAATCATGACGATTTTCCATCACGAAGGTGGTGGTGGTGGTGGTGGTAGTGAAATTGGAGGTGGTGGTGGTGATAATGGCCAACTATTTAATCCCAATATAATTGGTTAATTAATAGTCTAACATTTTTTATGGTGAAAATGAAGGTGGTGGTGGTGGCGGCGGTGGTGGAATTAGAGGCGGTGGTGGTGATAATGAAGGTGGTAGTGGTGCTAATGGCCAACTATCTAATCTCAATATAATTGGGTAATTAATAATATAACATTTTCGATTATTTATAAATTAACTTTCTAATCCTAATCATTACCTCTAATCCTAATTATGGTGGATATGGGGTTATGTGATTACCAAGTGAACATCCCTATTTTAGCATTTAGTGCTCACTCCCCCTCGCCCCTATTAAAAATCAACAACCAAAAAAACAAAACAAAATATCAGATCCAGGTGGATCAAAATAAATCACCTAACAATTAATCTCAAGACCAGTAGAAAATGAAAGATTTAATTCTTATACCGTGTTGACATGATATCGTTGCAGTCAAGCTGAAAGGCCCAAAGTTCAAATAAATTTGCAAGAAGTGCATAACTTCATTGAATATTCATATGAAAACTCTTGAATTAGATCAGGACATTTCATCAAATAATCTTGTTTGATAGGAAGACTCAGTTGTTGTGAATGTTTGTAATCTTATACAGCTCTACACGACTCATTTGTAAGCTATTTTGTGTTTTATGGTATGGTGTTGGTCGATCGCCTGCCGAGTATCTACGCAAGAATGCGAACGCATACTTGAAGAAGACAATTGAACATTTAGTGGTTGAACATTCGAGACAATTAAACTAGCACAAGATGGTTATTTAGCCTGGGCAAGTAGACAGAAAATTGAAGAGCTTAACACGTGTATTGTATGATTTTACCAAATTTCACATTTTTATGTTTGTCATAAAAATTTGCAAATTGCATGCGAACGATTAACGTGTGAGAATGAGAAATCAGGAAGTGTTAAATGTTTCCTTGTTGGTATCAATAATATAAAACACATCAAAGACAAGTTGGCCTAGACAAACGGGTCGTTGTGATCTCGCCAAGTGTGAGATCTAAGGGTTGTGGTTGTATTGGATCCTTCATCTCCCATTAAATGGTTATTGATCCACTTCATGATTGCCCATTAAATCTATGTTATGTTTATGTGCTAATTAATTTGTGTGTGATTAATTTTTTATAACACCCCAAATCTCATTAATTTTTTATAATTCATTAACAATAAAAATCTCATTAATGTTTTTTTAAAAAAGTCTCATTAATTAATATAATAAATATTTGTTTACATATGATAATTTTGATAAAAATTACATCAACACACATTGGAGGCGATTGTGGCGGTGTTGGTCAGTAGTGGTGGAAACGGTGGTGGTTGTTAGTGGGTGGTGGAGGCGGTAACGTTTAATGGTGGTGGAGAAGTAGTGGCAATGGTGGCTTTTGCGGTCTCATCGTTTTTAGCACGACTGATAAAGATGGGTACCAAATATTCCGCGGTGATTCCATATTATGTAGGAAAAAAAATAATAATGACTGTTGGATCACTCAAATGGTACCCCAATTGTTTTCGGTACGTGCCCATAAAACACATCAAGGACAAATTAGGCTAGAAAAAGCCAATAATTAATTTGATGTCTAACAATTCAATAGAATGTGAACACAGGATGAACGAATATTACAAAGAAAGGAAGAAAGTGAAACATTGTATGGACATCTAATTCGACAGATAAAGATCTGAGGGTAGGAAGGATGACATGGAATGGGGTAAAATGATGGAAGAGGCGGCATTTATGGAAAAGGGATGCAACCTGCGACTGCTATTCGAAATAATACTATCAGAATACTCTCTGAAATAACCATAAGTGTTATGGAAAAATTATGGAAAGTCCATCTATGAAGATCTACAACTTAAGATTGAAACAATATACGGTATATAAATGCAACAGATGATCAGGTACTGGATTTTGGTCTTTACCTACTGGATAGAAAACTACAAGAGGGGGATCAGAATTATGGGAATACTGTATATATGATGCTCCGCGATGAGGGTAAATTGGAACCAATAACTAAATGTGATCAAACAAAATTGAGATATGTAATGCAAAAATACATAAAAAATAAAATTGTTTACCAGGGCAACTGAGTATTCTAAAATTTACAGGGCAACGCGTATTCTAAAATTTGGAGTTTTATGAGGCGACATGAGAAGGAGAAATACATAGTTCAAAGGAATAGACGTACAATATTGAACAGTCCCGTGCCGTCTGCGGCACGGGCAAATCCCTTGTAATTATAAAATGATGCATTAGTTTGAGAAAAGTGTTTGTGTCTTTACCGTAGTAATAGACTAAAAGGAGCAAATTATCCATGCAATTGATGTGATTGTTTATTGAACGGAGAAAAGATTATGAAACTGGTCAGTTTGGAAACGGAATAGTATTACGATGAGAAGATGGAGGAAATTAAAAGTAGGACTGTAAACATCAGATATCCGTCATCCACGTGGCAGCATCTTCAAGACCAGGGGCAAGATAAGAAGATAGAGCAAGAAGTTGCGAAGATAAACCAAGATAGATCTACAAACCTGATCAAGGGCCCAGATTCAGTCAGCCAAGTCAAGGGTGCACACAGTTCCAAAAGACGTGTCGTACACCAGACAGTGCTAACCAGAAATACTGATGACACGTGGAGCGGGACGCATAGGGGATTGCAACCGCCCGATGCTCATGAGCGGGAAAGTAGGAATACGTGGTCATCATGCAGGTTGCCCGATGATCATAAGCGGGAAAGTAAAAACAGCTCAATACTTATCCAAGTACAGGCAGGGGCACGTGGTGACCATGCAAGAGGACTGCCCGAAGGTTGAAGCGGGCAGAACACATCCCCATGAAAGATAACTCATAACCAAATCAACAGAAGAGGCAGGTGTCAGTCATGCAAAATGGAGAGCCCGACAACACAGGCGGGATAATTCGAATGTGGCAACCATGCATCCATGAGCATGAGCGGGGCAATGCGGCGGATCTGACACATAAGGCTAAGGAGATAAGGCTAAGGAGATGAATCACCTCCAAAAGACGCCAAAGCAGAACTACTATAAAAGGAAAATTTGTAATTAGTAGAGAGGGTATGTAGAAAAAAGAGGGAAGTAAGCCTAGTTTAAGGAAAATACCCAAGTGAAAGAGTTCATCAGTCCTTGATTGTAAGTCACGAATCATTGTAACTGAAAGTACATAGTAAAATCTCCTAGTAATGGGGGAACCGAGGATGTAAAGCACATTATGTGCCGAACCTCGTAAAAACCTTGTGTCTCTTTAACATTTGGCAATTCTTTGGTATGTTCAAATCATCTCAATCCTATCAAACCACAAAAAGAATAAAGCAGAAGTGAAATGATAACCGTCTGATACAGAGTCAGATTCTAGGTTGTTACATTGGCGCTAGAAACAGGGACCTGGGGAAAAGAATTCGTTCTTCCTAGTGGATGCAGGGCATGATCATCTCAGCTCGTACGATCTGATTGCTGCAGCATCACTTTATACACTTTTTGTTTTCTTGTTTTCATTACTTGCAGAGATGGATAAGGAAGCACCAAAGATGAAAACTACACAGCAAATACTAGCCAAAGAAGGAGATCTGACAAGACCTGCGATATCCCAGCCCGGCGGAGCTGCAGCCGACAAAATCATTGTACAAAAAAGCAAAACTGTGGAGCAGTCAGCTACAGGAATTTCGCCACCCAAAGCCAAATCGCAACCCAACAAAGAGGTTGCAACTCATCATCCAGCCCACGTTGTACAAAGCCAGATCCTTAAGAGCAGTGCGGTCACTATAGCTGCAGCAGCAATGGCAGCCGCAGAAGAAGAAGCACGCCTTCAGGAGCGGAGGCAAGTAGAGAGAATAGCGGAATCTAGCGCAAAAGAAATCACCAAAGCACGTCAAAGCAGAACATATGCGGGCGAAATCTCTCAGTACAATACGAAAGCAACTAATGCACTCGCTGCAGGATTTCAGGA
>JAJJMA010068884.1:2372-13652 GCA_023529015.1 Papaver nudicaule
CGGGAAGACACTTCCATGGAAAACTCACTAGGATTGTGATTCTCTCGAAGCATTTCTTTAAATCTTTTGGAAGTATATGGTTGGATGTGCTTGCCGGCAAAGCTTGGAGCAGGTGGAAATTTGGAACTACGAGGATAACTAAGAGTCATATTCTTCGGAAGATCAGCGACAACGGACGACCCATCCGTTCGAGAAAGCAGGACATCAACCATAGGGATGACTTTCCTCGAAGGAATAGCTGGAGCTTCGACTGAGGCATTGGTCGCTGCAGCAGCAACAACCATGGCAGAGGCAGTAGAAACTGAGGCAGGAGTGCTCGTGATAGGGTCACTCGTCACAGTGGCAACAAGCATGGCAGAGACAGTGGAAGCCGAGGCAGGCATGCTCGACATAATGTCACTCGGCACAATGACAACAGTCTTCTCGGAAGCACTAGTACGAGGTGGCACATCAGCAGCCTCCGAAGGTGGCAACTTGTCAGAGAGATGAACCCTTTCCCTTTCTCCCAATGACTTCGTAACTACTCTATGCTGAGTCGATATAGCCGCCTTTGTAGACTTCTAACACACAACCTTCCTACGAGGCTTCACGACCTCTTCCCTCCTCTCCCCAACTCAAAAACCATTGAATCATCGTACAAACATAAAGCCTTCACATGTACAACATTTCCCTGCACGAGAAGAGCCGTCTTTCTCAGGAAACAAATAGCGGCAAGTATTCATACTCCAAAACAAAAACACATCTCAGGGCAGTTAGTATTTGTTACCTGATTCACAGTCTCCTCTTCTGCACGGGGACGCTTTAAGTGTTTTGGAACATCCCCAGGAACACCTTTTCCCTTTCCTAAGACTCGACGAGACAACTCTTTCTCCTCGTCAGAGAAATGAATAGTAAACAGGTTCTGAATCGGGAACTGGTGGCCTTTTTCGAACTGCGTCCGAGGAAAAAAGAGGCATGCATCTTTCCAGCCTCGGAGAATGGGGCCAGCTAACGACACTGGCTCCGAGTACCAGTCCTCGTCCATCGAGTAATCTAGAAACCCTGGAATTATATTCGCCCTCCCTTTCACGGTTTTGAAGCAAACACCCCAAGGAGTTGTTCGTTATCTAATGTTAGAAAAGGATCGTAATGATGAAAGAATTTCTCTGCGGTAAAATAGAACTTCGCCGTGGAACCAGCTTCGGAATTATCTTCGGAGCGGGCAATCCATTCATTGATTAGATGAATCGAACTACAAGTAAGTTGTATTATCCCACGAGAACTAGGTAAGGATTATAGGATCTCAAGGAATAAAAGGTTGGATGGCCGATAGAAAGGAGGAATTCACCCGAAAGAAATTTGATAGAATGTAATTAAGAATTTATCCTCGCCACATTTAAACTCTTCGGCCAGTTCTGGAGTCAGCCGGCCACCGGGAGAATCAACGTCCTTTATAACAAAAGAATCGGATTTAAAACCCATGTTCTTCATCATTAAGGTAAGAACATTGACTTTAGAAGGAGAAGCCATAAAAAGAAGCAAGAAGGAGGAAAGAAAGACCCGCCGGCACTGGAAGTTGCAGTGGTCAGAATAATTAAGAGACGGAAAGTTGATAGAAGAGGAAAAAGAGTAGTCTTTAAAGGATAATAGGCAGAACAAAACAAAGGGTATCACCAGAAATCACCTAAGGAGCGCTCGATCAGAAGATAAAAATTTCAGGGTTTTCGGAAGAAAAACGTCGGAGCTAAGGAAAAGGAGTGTGAAAAGGCTAAAGTTTTTTAGAGGGAGAAAATAAAAATTAAATAGTAGAGGGAAACCGACACTACCAGTTGGAAGGTCAAAAGGTAGCTAAAATCTCGGGAACATGCAGAACGTGTCATAAACGTCACACCTGGCAACTAGTGGGGGAGATGGCGAGAAGAGGATAACGAAGAAGAAATTTCCTTCCCAAGCATCTCGATGCAAGGAAAGTAAAGAGCCAAACTGTAGAGGGTAAAATGCCATGAGGACACATGTCAACATCCCCCTAAAGGGATCCCACATGAGGCAATACTCGAAGTACTCAGAAACTCAAGTGAAGCAACCCGAACCTGAAGGAAGACGAAGGAGTATAATGCTCATCATACCTGGAATTGGGAGAAAGACCGTCAAATCTCGAAGCAGAGACCACGAATGGTAAAGATCTTCGGGATGACACCCCGAAGGGACCGACTTACTAGACAGATTCTGACATCCCCACGATTGAGTAGTTTGTATTATTAGTTGTAATCCACTTTCGACTCGGCCTATATAAGGCGAGCTCGAGGTCCATAATAGGGGTTGGAATTTTGGTGTAACCTTAAGGTGTGTGAGAGAGCTTAGGTTAGTATCTCCTCAGGCCTCTAAGCATCATTTCCATGTACTGATATCCAAAGAAATCTAAGTTCCAGTTATACTTTACTTGTTATCATATTGATTATTAACGTTTTGTCCATCTCAATATTGTTCTTATCTTCGTAGTGATATTATTGGCATCGATTCATGCAACTAAAGCCATTGTTTAGACTTGTATATCTAATGGTTGTCGAGTATGAAGTACCTATGCAGATTTTATACTCACACAAAGGGCACTTAGAAAGAAACTGATAGAGGTGATGGACAGTTACAAGAAGGTGGTACCGAGTGGACATGTTCCACACGACTCTACCAGTTACAGAGCACAACTAACGTCCTCCACTCTTCCACGACTTCCATCTTCCCTGTCGAGATATCAGGGTGAGTTCAACACTATAAATAGAGGCTCCCTCTATCTTCCAAGGCAGAACATCTTTTCGGAACCTTAGAGCAAATACCTGAGCAACTTAACACACTTATAGCCTCGGATATTTCCAGTCACCCTTACGACGGAGATCTTGAACTCTTACACCCAGAAATACACATCCTCAACCTGATCTCAAGTTTCTTTCACTGTTTCCCTCCCTAGATCAACCTATATCCTCTATGTGACCGAAGAAAGACTTGAACGGCCATTGACTTGGTTTAGGCTTGTCTTGTTCGATTTTGATCTCGAGCACTACGATAGTACCCAGAGACGGTGCATTGTTTTTCAGGCAAAAACAGGCGCGTCTTCGATGCTGAACTAGCGTTGATCTTCAAAAGTCCAACTTTTACTTCCAGTACAATTTCCGTATTCGGTTTCGAAACTGATCTGTTGAAACCATAGATGGTATACCATGATGGAGATAATTGCTCGTCCCTAAGGTTCATCTTGAGGTATGCACTATAGAACGTCACATTCAAAGAACTCCCACTATCCATCAGGATTTTCTTCATGTTCCAACCGGCTATGGAAAGAGTTAAAACTAAAGGGTCATTGTGAACCTCTACTACTTGGTCTACATATGATGCGGAAAATCTCAAAGGCATGGCCATCCATTCTTGCCACCGCTCGGCATCCTCTCCATTCACGCTGAAATTTCATGCCTTTCCATTCGCTTTCTGAGTCGCTTCCTAATATCTCCCACTAACGTTGGTACATAGAAATCTGAATGCGTAATCATGTGAACAACTTGATCATTCGGTGGAATTTTGACAGTCTTATCCTGCTGATTGTGATATTGCGGTTGTACGAACTGTCTGAGATCCCCCACATCTATCAATCCTTGGATATAATCCTTCAACGTCTTGCAATTTTCGGTAAGATGCCCTTTGAATTCGTGGTACTCGCAGAAATCGTTGTGGTTTTCATTCCTTGGAGCCTATTGTTCTCTTGACCATGACCACTATAAATCCGCTCGGAACTTGAGGGTTCGCAATATCTGGGAGATGTTAGTGTTTAACTTGGTGTAAACCAGATCATTAAAGTCATAACTCTATTTTTCTTGTTCCCGACTTTGGACGCTTGTTGTCATACTGCTTTGTTTCATTGTATTGTTGCTTTTCTGCGGGTTCAGGCTCCATCGAGTTAGTGCGGTGAGAGCTTTTATGGCTTTGCGAAGGTTTGTGGGGCTTTTTTGGTTGTCAGAAGACTTATGCGATTGTCTGCGTGGGTTATCTCTTTGAATCTTCTGCAACAGTACATGCTTTTCAAGAATGATTTGCAATGCTCCTTCAGTTTGCGGGTCCGGTCCATGAATCTCCACAAAAACCGCGCAGGTCCTATCCAATCCCTATGTAAAACCACTGATTTTGGCTTTGTTGCTTACATTTCCAATCTCTTGGCAAATCTTTGACCATCTTCTTTCGTATTCCCTATAGTCTTCTCCTGGATTTGAGATCAATCCATGAAGCTTGTCCATGCCCGTCTTCAAGGCTTGGTTGTACATGTACTGTCCCACAAACTTGGCGGCCAACTCATCATAGGATCCGATGGAATTAGGTTTCTAAGTTATCGTACCATTGGAGTGCTACCCCTTCAAACTGGATGGGAAATATCTGCACATAACCATATTATGTCTTACCCAAGGCGCCATAACCCGTGCGTAATACCTGATATGCGCAGCGGGGTCCTTAGTTTCGCCATATCATTGAAAGGATGGGAGTGAGTGTTTCCTAGAGATCCTGGTTAGTGCTAGCCTGGGCATGAGCGACGTAGTCCGCGCATCGCGCATTGCTACTTCCAACATGTTACCTGCTTGATGTGCTTGGATTTCTCTGAGCTCAGCACTCATTTCTTCTATGTCATTCCGATATTGATTACCAGGAATATTAGGCCGGATGACTTGGTTGGCTTGCCCTTCTTCTTCATAACTGTAATTTATGCCCTCACGGGGTTCATTGACACGTGGCTGAACTTGTTGCGAATCCTACGCTGGGGATGTACAATCATTCTTCTTTACCTGTTCACTGGACGATGCACATTTTGTGACATCTCTTCTAGTACCGGTTTCCTAGGGAGTCTGTACCGCAGTGGTTGCACTTGTTGTGGTTGCGACAGAGCTGCGACATTTCTTTTTAGTTCTTCGTTTTCTCGTGCTAAAATTGTCGTAGAGTCTGCCAAGATTTTTCGCTCACTTTGGACCGCCTTCAGTACTGCCGCCAACAGCATGGATTCATTTGACTGCGGGTAGGGTCCGCTCGAGGAACAACTTCGCGTTGATAGATTTATATTTCTATTTCCTCTTCCACGAAATCTTTTTCACTAATTCCTATTGGAACGTATGCTTTCCCTGGTACCTCCGCTGCTGGAGGAGAGTTCAAATTCTGTACAGGTGAAAGAACACCACTTCCTGGAAGCTGATAGGGTAACTGCATGCGGGAATATTCTCCCAATTCATTTGGACCTAGTCCATATCTGTGAACATGACCTATTTTCCCCTGATCATTTTCCTGGAAAGTTTTGCAGTTCTCCGTCATGTGGCCTTTGAACTTATGGTAGTCGCAGTAATCCTCTTCGGTTTCTCCTCCCACCTTGCGCTTATGTCTCTCAACTTCCATTTTGGACGCTTCTGCTCTTTGCGCCTCAGCAACCCGAATCATTTGTAAATTCCTTGCATCCGCGACAACCTTTTGTGTTGTAGTATTCTGTGCTTCTACTGAGATCTTCTTATCCATAGCTTCCTTTAACGCGACAGCAATCTTCAACTTTTGACGTTCCTCCAGAACCTCATTGGTCCTATCACTATCATTTCTGCAGAAGTTTTTGCTGTGGTATCTGCTGCTTCTTTGGATACAGCACCTGCCACTAATTCAGCTTCTGACACGGTATTGGCTTTTCTGGTCGCAATTACCTGTGCGGCTTCTTTGTCAGTTGCATTCTTCTGAACGCTGCGACTTCTTACTGCTAGTGAAGATTTCTTAGTTGCGGGCGATTCCTTTTGAGGTTTCATATCTTGAAACAGATAACTAAGAAAAACCATTGCAGGTTGCAGAAGATGCAAAGTCAGTTAAATCATTATTACGATGTTATTATCCTCCTTGATCTCTTTCCTCATCGTATCGCCGTTACCATAGTGTTGAATGTGTCACTATACTCAACACATAGGTCACTCATAAGATGGTAAAAGATCGCAGTAAACAAAACAACAGTAAGTCAACAAGACGAGAGTTGCAGTTCATAAACTATACGACATATATCATGATTCCTAAATTGATTTGAGAGACACAAGGTCAAAAGGAAAAGACTAGTACTTTTACCGAGACAATATGTCCTTGTTTCCAGTGCCAAACTGTGAGCGCACAAATCTATTTACTTAGATCATGAGCTCACAATCAATATTGCAGCATACATGTGAGTGCGACCCAATAATGATATCAAGAAATATAACTTTGACAAATACCAGTGCGGATTTACTATATGAATATGAAATAAACAGTGGCAAACATATCGTTATTAGCTTTAGTTAACTATATTTATCGGTCAGGTTAATAGCTCATAACCGATAACGCACTGAATGTTTGAGTGCGGGATAATCATGCTTCGGGAATTGAAGGATCAAAAATATAAGGTATACCAAAGAAACATTGCTAAACTGATGTAATGAAGATTCATAATGCATAAGATAAACATTCCTAACAAGGTAATGAAATCCTCCCAACTCTTGCATGAGCATCATTGAAGTGATATAAGTTTCTTTTAAGTGATTCATCGGACTTACAAGTATATGATCAAAGCTTTTGTTACTCCTAGACTAGGATGAGTTCATAATAAGACACTCTCTCTCCTATCCTAGATGTTTGCTGATTTTGGTCGACCCCTTTCTCTTTGGAAGGGGCCTTGTATTTATAGATTTTATTTAGAAGCTATTGTTCATCCCAGCTATCCCGTGCGGGTTTTAGGCGCACGTCCTTTTTAGTTCCGACTCCTTTGTTCTTGCGCACGGCCGGGTTCGTTGCGTCTGTAGGATATGGGTCGGTCCAACTTAGAGTTTAATAGGAAACTCAAGTTGGTTAGTTGGTGGACTAAGGTTTGGAAGCCGGTGGAATTCTAGATTATTCTAGGACATTCCATAATTATTTACTTATGCCTAAACTAGGAAATTCTATGTATGTCTAGAATGTTCTTTGTAGACAAGTATTAGGAAACCCTTTACTTGTAGGGTAAGTATGTAACCTATATAAATAGAGCCCTTGGGAGAACCTATGAGATATACCAGAAGCTCTTCTTCTCTCTTGGGTTTTATATATTCTCTCTGTACGATAATATATAAAATCACTTATTCCTTCCCGAGGATTCAACCTCGTTAAATTCTTGTCTTCTTGATTGTGTGCGTTTGTGTTCTTGGCATATTAAGATTATCTTTGTAGCTGTTGGTTAAACGCTTCCGCGGGTTTTAGCGCAACAGCGTCCATATTAGATGGAATGTTTGGTTGTGGGTTGTCCATGTATGCTCAGCAAGTAGTCTCGTTGGCATTTAATGTTGCTGCCATTTCTCAACCACCTCTGAGCTTTCCAATCGACGCTAGATGGGTCTGTCCGCATCTCGACCGTTGATTTCAAATGATTTCGAGATCCAATAAAGCAATCTCTGGTCTAATGCGGTACATCTTGGAGTATCCTGCTAAGTTACAACTGCCTTTATATTATGCCACGTGTTCGGTGAAAACTGTGTTATTACACCCCCATCTAACTAAAGCAAATGCTCCATGGCGCGTGGTTGGATATATATATTTGTTAAAAATATATTTTAAATATATTTGTTGGGAACTTGGGATACATTGCCGTCATTGTGTATTATTACCAACTTGAACACCTTAGTCCAGTGATAACGGATTTTGGGCCTCAGGGTTGAGGTTACAAGTTCAAGTATTTTCCCCTACTGTTTTAAATGTTGTTTTTGGGATTGCAGACTTTTGTTTGGGACTTCAAAACACTAAGCTTATCCAAAATCCATGATAAGGTATGTCCTTAGTGTAAGCCCTTTCATGTAATATAGTCATAGTATAAGCCCTTCCATGTAATTTACAATGTTTAATATATATATACAGTTTCTCTTCACCACCACTACCAACACCGACGCAGCCACCGCCACTAATACTAGCACCTCCTTTGCCACCATCACCGCCACTACTGCCGCCGCGCCACCACCAAGAACATAACAATCTTCCCCTTTCTTTCTCAAAAAAAATAATAAAATTCATCGTTTTGATCCACTGTTTTAGATTCTGAATAAAACCCATCTTTTCAATCATGTTTTCATTGCTTAATTTGGTTAGAATCATCTAATTAGGTTGGTTATTTTCGGTTTAGTGAATTTTTATGGTTTGGTTTTCATATCAATTTGAGGCGTAAATCAATTGTTACGGCTTGCTTTTCAACATCGACCTAGGCGTAATATTTTTACGCCTTCGAACCAAGCCGTAAAAATGCCCTAATTTTTCCCTAGAACATTTACACCTTGGAAACCAAGGCGGGAAAAAAAATGGGATTTGCTCAAAAAACACTGAGGCGTAAGTCACCCAACCAAACCATAAAAAAATGAACTGAGACTTAAAAGTTTAGAAATGAGGCGTAAAATAAGAAATGTGTCACAAAATATTGAGGCGTAACCACTAAAACCAAGGCGTAAAATTGGGCCATATAAAACAAATTTACGCCTTGGTAAATGAGACGTAAATTGAGAAGCTAAAAAGCATTTAATATTTCCATGCAATTTACGCCTCAATGGTCGTTTATCGTCCTAGGTGTAAAAAAAGTGCAGGCTCAGTTTCCCCAAATCTCTAAATTTACGCCTCATTTGGGAAGAATCTTGAGGCGTAAATTTCGTTTACGCCTCAATTCGAAGGTCAAATCAAGGCGTAAATTCTTCTGTAACCACAAAAATAAACCCAATATTTCGATTCTAACCTAAAAATGTAATGAAAATATGATATAAATGATGAGTTTTGTTCACTAATGAGTACCTCATCCACATAGATGGAGTAATATATTTGTTATAACTTATTACCAAGGGATTTACAACATTGGTGGTGGTGGTGCGGAGGTGGTGGTGGAGATGATGTTGGCGGTGAAAACATGGAGAAAAACTTACACCTTGTTGATTAATCCAAAGTTCAACATTAAATGAGTGGTGGTGGTGGTGGTGGCGGCGGCGGTGGTGTCGGCGCTGGTAGTAATGCTGGTGGTGGCGCTGGTAGTTGTGGTGAAAACATGAAGTGGTTAAGCATAATCAACACTTGATTAGTTCAAGCTTAAACACTAAATAAAGGTAAAGATAAATTAATAAATATTGGATATGGGGTTCTCTGTTTTTTTTGTGAGTAACCCTATTTTGTTTTTGGACTGCAGCCCCAAACAAAAGTCTGCAGTCCCAAAAACAGCACATAGTCACATTGTTTTAAGTTGATTTTCAAATTTTTTTTTCAGCATTGAAAAAGTTATCCTTTATATAATCCTTTTTCCAAATGGAAGATGGCGAAATTGAAGATAAAAGTTTGTCTCCCACAAAATTGCAGTACCATTCCTTTAAAAAAAAAATTCTCTTTATAGTAGTAAAGGCATTCAAGAGGATAACCTAGCGACGAGCTGGGCTCCAACACCGTTTCGAACAACCATAACAATTTCTTCACACTCACGTTTTCTTTCATTATTTTATTCTTTCGTATTTCCTCTTCCCATAAACCAATTATTATTATCTTAATAATTATAATTAATCTTAATAATAAATGAATTATAACTATTTTGTTATATTTTTATTTGTAATCAATATTCTAAAAATCTTTCATTATTTCTAATGGCACATAAATATAGGGTAACTAGCTACTTAAAAAAAGAATATAAAGGGCTTCCAAATATACATACTTACACTACATGGGCCACATTTGCGAACCTATTTTGATTATCAATTTTTTATTCATATTTTTGATCAACATAATCTTCATTCATCTGTCAAAATACAATCTTAAAATTTTCTTCTTGAAACCAAAATTGGTTTGGATGATTTGTGAGGATTATGAGGAACCATCAGTGATTTCATTTGAAATGTCTTTGACTATGAAGTTTATGGGTCCAGTGGAAGTTGAAGTTTTGGTGCATGGTCATCTTGTATCTAGAAAAGTCTTTGTTAGTAACTTAAGTGAATACTCAAGTGGCCTTAGAAAGAAAAAAACCCAAGAATTAAGGTGGAAGATAATGGAAGGCTTGAGCTGCTTGCCACTCCTTTTTTGTGGCAATTCACAAGTTTTTTGATAATGTTTGTAATGAGAAGATTGTGGTTGAAGCTGATATATTTATTTTTGAAAGGCTTGTTTCATTCGACAAGAATCAGAAAGCTAACCAGAATGTTGTACCTGAAGATATGGCCGCAATGGATGCTGGAATCCTAGTGGATATCACCAACCAGGTTCATCTCATCGATACCTTTATTTCTTATCTACATTTTCTACTGCTTTTAGTTACATGCCTAGTTTTTCCATTCCACATTGATCACAAAATTTACTTTAAGAATCATCATTATTCACTTCTTTTCTTCTTGCTAAGAGTATTAATTTGTTTTAGTCTTATCTCTTGCTTTTGTTTCTGTTTTATTAGTTGTGCTAATTTGTGCTATTTATCATATATTTTCTTGAGCTTTTTATCTTATTATTTAAGTGTCTCTTTCAATTTTTCAACCATGAAACTTCTTTCCTGGAATGTTCAAGGAATAGGCCCCCCTATTACACAGAACCACCTTTCACATTTACTAAAAGTTCATAACCCAGATATGATATTTCTTGCTGAAACTAGAGCTACATTAGAAAACATGGAGAAAATTGCTAGGAGAAATAAGTTTCATGACTGGTTTCTGGTAGTCTCCTTATGGCTTGGCATGATAACATTAAGGTCAACTGCATTTCCTTTCAACATAATTTCTGTATTTTTAAGGAATTAGATAATTTTAATAATGCCTGGAATCTAGTTTGTATGTATGGTGCCCTCTCATCAAATGAAAATTTTGATCAGTGGGACAAAATGGTGTCGTTCAGTGACAACAGTGATCTTCCTTGGATCATTATTGGAGATCTGAACTTTATAATGCATATCCAAGAAAAGCAAGGAGGAAATCAAAAATCCTCTGGAGCTAATAAATTTATTCAAGATACAATTCAACAATTAGGTTTAATGGACTTAAGGTATCAAGGTATACCTTTTACATGGTCTAATAACAGAGAAGGAAAAGAAAACATTAAGGAAAGAATTCATAGAGTCTTAGTGTCAGCCAATTGGTCCATATTATACTCTAATGCAATTGTTAAACATTAGTCAGAGTTGGGTCTGATCACACCCCAATTCTTTTAGTTGCTAAACCAGTAAATACTAGAAGTCGTAGAACTTTTAAGGTGCTTAGGGCCTGGTTGGATCATGGGTCTTTTAAAGACCTAATATGCTCAAACTGGGTGGAACAT
>JAJJMA010068889.1:0-15098 GCA_023529015.1 Papaver nudicaule
TGTTGCTTCCCAAACTGAAGGCTTAAGTCTTACCTATGCTCGTTCTGCTGCGATAACCGTTAACGAAGCTTTTGCTGAGGCCAAGCGCCATTTCCCTGGTACTGCTTTCCCGAGGATGGATGTCCCTTAGTTGTCGTTTTATACGAAAGAAATTATTCGGAATTCCCTGCTTCCACCTGTATTTTGACCTGTTGGGTGAATTCCTGGCCATTTCTTGCCTCTTAAACTCGTTTTATTTTTTTTTGTATTTTGTTGTCTCCTTTTGGAACTGGATGTAACTGAATGGTAATATTGTTGATCATGAGATATTCTCCTTAGTGTCTACTATTTCGGGCATTTCAACCTTCTTGGGTTAAGCATTATCTTTCAACCATCCTTGGCCAGGGGATGATTTAGGACATTAACCCAGGAAAAAGACTTTCCCGCTAGAGGCGGCGTGTGAGTATCTCTATCATTGGGATTCTTACGTTTCGCCTCATACATATTAATGAGGATCCTAGAGATGACCTGTGTGATCAGCAGGTATGCTCCTTTCATGGCAATTGTTCTGTTGCGCTTAGGCTGCTGGCAATTGTACTGTTGCGCTTACATGCCTGTTACTTTGATACTTGTCACTTTCCGAGTAAAACAATTTATTAATATACTGCGTCGTGTCGTCCTTCGTGAAATAGTACAATAAGATAGATGATGAAACTTCGGACTAGTGAGTCTTACTCCTTCTTTCCCCTAGGGGTAGTACTTCTTAAGGTATCGTGCATTCCATGGATGTTGTAAAGTATCTCCTTGCATGTTTCTGAGATAGTACGAGCCCTACCCTGCAATATCTTCGATGACATATGGTCCTTCCCATACGGGGGCTAGTTTGCCCCATTAAGTCTTCTTCTGGTATGGTGGTATCTGTCTCATTACGAATTCTCCCACCAAAAAGTTTCGAAGAATTAACTTTTTGTTGTACTCCTTGGCGATCCTCCGTTGATAGTTCTCCATTCTTTGGAGTACAGTTTCCCTTCGTCATTCTACATCATCTAGTTTTTCGTAGATTAGATCCGTGGTTAGGTTCTTCTCCCAGGCTTCAGTCTTCGTCGTTGGGATGATAACTTCGGTAGGGATTACAACTTCGGCTCCGTACGTGAGCATGAAAGGTGTTTCTCCCGTAGCTTCTTTTCGAGTTGTTCGGTACGCCCACAACACATTGTGCAATTGCTCACACCATTTTATTTTGTAATTTTCGAGTTTCTTCTTCAAGATCATAGCTATGGTTTTGTTTGTGGACTCCGCTTGACCGTTGCTTTGTGGGTACGTTGGTGTTGACTTGATCTTCTGGATTTTATAGGCGTCGAACAACATGTCGATGTTCTTTCCGCTGAGTTGAGCTCCGTTGTCTGATACAATGGCTGCTGGGATCCCGAACCTGTAAATAATATGTTCAAACAAAAACTTGAATACGTCTCGCTCTCTAATGTGAGCGAGGAATGCAGCCTCCACCCACTTGGTGAAGTAGTCGGTGGCTACTATTAAGAATCTTCGGTTGCCGGATCCTGCTACCAATGGACCCATTATGTCGACTCCCCACTTCGCGAATGGCCAGGGGCTCAACACCGCATTCAGCTCCGTTGCTGGTGCTTTGAATTTTCTTGCAAACTGCTGGCAGAAAATACATCTTCTCGCCATCTCCAATGCATCTATGTTCATGCTCGGCCAGTAGTATCCTTGTAGTCGAGCTTTCTGCGCCAGGGACCTCATGTCGCTGTGGTTGCCCGCGTCTTCATAGTATATGTCTTTCAAAATGTGCAATCCTTCTACCTTCGTGATGCATCTGAGCAATGGTCCTAGGAACGTAGATTTGTAGAGGATACCTTCCCGGAGGTGATATCTTGCCGCTCTTGAGATGTCCTTCTTGGCGTACTTGGGATCTTCGGGCAATGTTTCATTGCTTAAGTATTGATGAAGAGGTATTCTCCAGTCGTCCGCTACCTCGTTTCCTTCTGTGTTTGGCGGGATGGATACTCCTTCCACGTCCATGGCTTCTTCTCCTGTGGTTTCAGTATTCACCGATGGTTCATACACTCTTCCCACCTTAATGGACGTGACACTGGGATCTCGTTGCACAGATGATATATATGCCAACGTGTCTGCATGTCTGTTGTCCTTCCTTTTTATATGCATGTAAGTCACCTTTTCAATCTTCACTGTGAGTTCTTGCGCTAGCTTCAAGTATGCGGCGAGGCATAAATCCAAAGTTTGATATAGGAGTTCGATTTGTCTGATGACGAGTTGTGAGTCGCTTGTAATCCCGACGTCCATGATACCTAACTCGATTATCAGCCGTAGTGCGTGGATCACTGCTTTGTACTCAACGATGTTGTTCGTGTACTCTCCAAATTCTAAACTGAATACATGTAGGATCTTGTCTCCTATCGGGGTTGTTATTACGATTCATATCCATGCGCCTTCTTTGTTGGAAGATCCATCCACGAACACTTCCCATCTGCGAGAGTTGACTGGTTCCAGCAGATCACCAGGATCTTCTTTGTCCTCCTCAGCTCCCGGTATGTCATCTATCTCTTCTTCGTCTTTGAGGAGTAAGTCCGCCAAGAAGTCTATTAACACTTGCGATTTCTCCGTTGTTCGAGGTTTGAATATGATTTTGAACTGGGTCACATGTGCATTCCATTTGGCTATACGCCCCACTCTGTCTGAGTTTGGGAGGACTTGGCCAATTGGTGCCTTCGTTAGTACTCTCACTGTGTGTGCGTTGAAATAGGTTCGTAGCTTCTGTGTTGCAAACACGAGTGCTAAGATGATATGCTCTATCTTCGTGTAGTTCCTTTCAGCTTGGTACAGAGTTTTGCTGATGTAGTAGATGGGTATCTCTTCTTTTTTGTTTGTCCGAACTAGGACCGCGCTGATTGCGCAGTTGGTTGCCGCCAAGTATAAAGTTAATACCTCATCTTTTTCTGGCCTTTGTAACGTCGGTAGGGTAACCAGGTGCTCTTTAATCTTTTCGAAAGCCTGCTGGCAATCTTCTGTCCACGCGAACCTGCAATCTTTCCTTAATGTGGAAAAGAAATCCTTGCATTTGTCTGATGATCTGGCTATGATCTTCCCAGCGCCGCCAGTCTTCCGCTCAGCCTTTGAACGTCCTTCAGGTTCTTTGGTGACGACATGTCCACCATGAAAAGATGAGGGTACGGAGTACACCACCAGTTCCTTTCTTTTGCGGAACAAAGTATATAGATTATTGCTTTCAGTAAATAACAGAACAGTACACAAAACAAATTCGTCACGCTTAATACTGTGTGATCAAAACTGGAAGAGGTTCCGGGGTTTTTCTGCTGGTTTGCGATTTCCTCATTAACAAAACTTATGGTGTCTTGCTTTACTTTTACCTTCCGCATTATATTGTATCTGATCTATATAATTAAAGTATTGCAAGTTTGTTGATTCTAACCTTTGAGTGAATCCATCTTTGTTGAGATCTACAAGAACTTGTTCTTGTCAGGATTCGGTTCTTAAACAAAGAACTGTACTCGGGTTGTTGCTTGAATATTGATTTGTGAGATCGTTCAAGTAACCTAATCAACTAGGTTAACGAATTTAAAAGTTGGTGGTATATCTCGGTATCCCCTAACAACATGTACTGTAAGACCGAATTTTGATACAACCATTACAGCAAGTATTTTTCAGTGGCTCAATAGTCACTTACGTTTGGAGCATAGGCTCAACAAAAATAAATCGTCTTACGATTGGCAATCAAGAATTTCCTACAAGGATTATTGCATTTAATACTAGGATCCCACTTTTATTTATCAATAAGACACAATAACACATTAGTGAGATGAATAGAATCCTTGAAGTATATTGTCCTCTTTTGTTCAGAATGAACAATAACTACATTCTTATCTAGACAGTACATAGATAAGAATGGTGACGCGTAACACTAAGTGTGACAGCGAGTGCTTTCCCACTCACCTTGTGTCAACAATCTTGTCTTATTTTTCCCTTTTCATTGGAGAAATTATCATAGAAGTTACTATCATCAAAATAAGGCTCAAGGATTGAGGAGATACCTGAAGATTTATGTTCATTCCTACGAAGAATATTATGATGTCATCATATCCTGAAACAAGCTTGTTTAAGTTTTCAACTTGCAACTTCTCTTTAACTTTATATTGGTGGTTATTGTCTGAGGGTGTTTTCTTCTTAGGAATCTAATGTTGAGATCTTCTAACATTAGGGTTGTTGAAGCGGAAATTTTCAAATCTACCAGGTTGAGACTGAGCCCTTGTTGCAGACGTAACTTGTGCTCTTTGATAAGTTGGTCTGGGATGAGACCAGTGATTGGAACGAGAAGCTCCCTAGATTTCACCGACTTCTTTGAGAACAAGATCCAATTTTCTTTGAAGATCGTTATTCCTTTGTTCTCAATGTTTTTCCCTTGCTTAGTACGAATAAGAATATTCGTTTTGCATTTTTGACAGAACACATATGCATCTTTGGACTTTTTAGTCTTTGAGTTGGTGACAGGTGTCGCAACAACTTTTTCTTCGGAAGAACTTTTTGGTTTTTGCTTGGGAATATAAGCAATATCACCAATTGATGCTGGAATTGTTTGATACATGGTTAATTTGTGTATCTCTTCCTCGAGGAGTGCAATCTCTCCTTTCAATTCTGTTATCTCACCATTAGCTATGATTATATAGGATTCAGGATTAGATCCTTCACTGATAGAGTTTGGCTTAGAATGAAAATCCGGATATATCAAAGCAATATGATTGATAAGTTGATTTACCTTGTGTTTAAGACGAGTAATCTCAGATGCTTGAAATTTCATATGATTTACAAGTCCAACACTTTATTTCATGGCTTCTCCTTTAGCTTCTGAATCAGAATCACCAGAGAGACTGAAAGGCAACGTATCTTGAAGTTCTGGTTTAATCATATTATCAAAGTTTTCAGACAATGATGATGAACCGACTTCAGTTATTGACTTATCCGAGTCTTTATATGGTGTGGTAATTGAAGACATATCCAGGGTTCACAAATACGTCAAACACAGACAGTTACGTCTTTCAGGTGCCCGCTCTGATACCAATTGAAAACAAAGGGATACCGAGGTATTCCACCAAATATTGAATTCGTGAACCTAGTTGATTAGGTTACTTGAACGATTTAACAAAACAATATTCAAGCAACAACCCGAGTACGGTTCTTTGTTCAAGAACCGAATCCAGACAAGAACAAGTTCTTGTAGATCTTAACAAAGATGGATTCACTCAAGGGTTAAAATAGACAAACTTGCAATACTTTAATTATATAGATCAGAGACAATATAATGCGAAAGGTAAAATTAAAGCAAGACACCAGAAGTTTTGTTAACGAGGAAACCGCAACAATAGAAAAACCCGGGACCTAGTCCAGATTTGAACACACACGGTATTGAGCGAATACAGATGCTAGCCTACTCTCAGACTTCGGACTGGAATGTATCTAGACTGAATTAATCCTCCAAGAAACTCAGATACGGTTGTGCTCCTACGTCTCTTGACTCCCGCAGAAGCCTACACACTTGATTCTCCTAGCTGACGTCCTTTACAGGCCTAGGAGCTGTTCCACAGTCCGTCGTGAAGACTAGCGCTACCCTGCATCTAACAGTACGCCTGGTTGTACTCGATTGTCTTTCAACAAGAATACAATAAGTGATTTCCTTTAGACTTAAAGTCAAGGTTAAGTGAAATCGATATACTGAATAGGGATTATTGATCTAGCCTAAACGTTTTTACCTCGTAACGCTTGACGAACTTAGTATTAAACCTAGTTCGTGAATTGCGTTATGGAGCTTCTAGGACTTAAAACACCGAGTGCAGCCTTACGAAGCTGCTATCAAATCTTTGGTTCTTTTTGACTGAATTGATCAACAAATCAATTATCCTAAGTTACATGATATGGAATTTTACTTCTGACATGTGCTTCACGATCCTCAAGAGAAGTCTTTCAAATCGTCGTAGTCCAAGAAAACGACTTCGAGATGACGACCAACCTTTATGCAAGGTTACACATATGTGTAGAGGATTAAGGTGGTATCTTGCAGAAGGTCATCTATTTACATTGATCATCAAGGGAGGCTTTGATTTAAAGTTAAGCAACCTTGAGTGAGGCTCAATCTCCTTCTAACTCGTTGGTTAAAAACCTAAAGGTTGTGAGAAGACTCGCCTTGACCGAATCGAAGGATAGCAAATGGCTAAGCTAGTTGGACATGCTATGGAGTCCATGTAAGAATACACAAATGTAAAGACCAGAGTTCAGGAGTTTCTGAACTCGTTTATGAACGCGTTCATGAATGCGTTCATGAGATACTGCTGAGTTCAGGAATTTCCCTTCCAGCATATGAACGCGTACGCTGTTCAAGTGTAATTCAACAACTATCTATATTCCCACATTCTACTTAGGCATTGGTCACTTAGTGATCTAAATGCTAAGAGAACTAGCCTTTGATCCTTCGAGATCAATATAAAAAATATCATAGACTATTTTAATTGATAGAATGGTAAATACGAAACCGAAAGGAAAACCTTTATGAACCTTTTAGTGAGGGCGATGAATATATCAAGTGTGTAAGCTCCGTTCTTCATCTGTAATGGTCTTCGTCTCGAATACCTAACTTATCCTAGTTCGAGCTGGTATTGTAGACATAATCAAGGATTGAGTTTTCGTCAACTAAACTTGACAACTGACTTGAAATAGCAACACTAGTAGGTTCAACCGAGCTATGCTATAACACATGGCTTATATGGTGATCAGTTTCCGAGTTCAGGAGTTTTTTGAACTCTATATGAACGCGTTCATGTAAACTGCTTCGAGTTTAGAAATTTCCCTTCCAGCGTATGAACGCGTTGGCTGTTCAGGTGTAATTCGAGAACTAGCTCCATTCCCACATTGTTCTTATGCATTGGTCACTAGTTAAACCTTAGTGCTAAGAGAACTAGTCTTTTATCCTTCAAGATCACTATAAACAATATCATAGACTATTTAATTGATAAAATTGGTAAATACGAAACCAATAGGAAAACCTTTCTAACCTTTCAATGAGGACGATATATATCAAGTATGTAAGCTCTGGTCTTCATCTTCAATGGTCTTCGTATTGAATACCTAAGTTATCCTAGTCGGAAATGATATTATAGACTTAATAAAGGATTGTGTTTTTGTCATCTAAACTTGACAACTGACTAGAGATATCAACGCCAGTGAGTTCAACCGAGCTATGATCTAACAACTTCTACCTAATAGAGGATGACTACCACAACAAGCTCACACCGAAGTGCAAAGAGTTTACGATCAATTCCACAGAGAAATTTCACGTATGCTTGATGCTTGTGGTTTTCGTTCTTTAATCCTCTATTTATAGCTCTCGATAAAATAGTTTGCCGTGAGATAAAGCAATAGATTACTTGTGCTACAATTAACTATTGCATGTGTAAAACGTGCTCGTTACTTAGCTTGCACACACAACAAAACTTAGGTTAACCGCATTTGGAAATCTTTTAACATTTATCTGCCAAGTGGTTTGTTAGCTCTTAACCACTTCAAGATAGAGATCCAATGAAAATGAGAACACATTTATCTTATTGACTCATTTAAATTCGCTAAATGGACCACAAAATATATTCTCGTGATAGATCAAGTCCAACTAAGAGATAATGAGTTGTCAGGTTAAATCCCACGTAATTATCCCGAAGATAACCACCAGACGGTTCGCGAACCGAGTGGATTTAGAATGCAAGCCTAAAACATCGGATTTGAGTGTTCACGTACATGTACGTATTCACATCGACGTTTTTGGAACTCAGGAGGAAAATCCGGATCTCTTGTACGCGAACCTGCTGTTGATGGTGGTTTTTGGCAAGGAGGTTGCAAGAGTAATTTTGCACCAATTTCTGGCATCTCGGCGTCGTCAGGTGAATGGCTCAAGGCAAGGTATGAATTTATTTACAGTAGGGATAAGAGAATTGGCCACCATGGCCATATTTTGTTTTTTTTACGACCATGGCCTAGTGCCATGGTCCACATCCCATCTATCCCTAGCCTACGCGGCCATCCTCCTTAGCCTACACGACCACTGGCCTACACGGCCAACTCTAGCTCACGCATCCCATCCTTGCTCACGCGTCCCATCTCTAGCTCACGCATCCCATCCTTGCTCACGCATACCATCCTAACTCACGTATCCCATCCTAGCATATGCAGCTGGCCCACATGACCATCCCATCCCATGTTGTTGCGGGTCTAATACCAGGGCCCCACTTTCTTTGATTGGCCATAACCTAATGTCATGGTCCCACTTTGTTGGCTTGGCCGTAGCTTAGGCTACAACCCCACTTTTATAACTTGGTCATGGTTTGCACCATGTCCCACTTTGTTGGCTTGGCCGTAGCTTAGGCTACGACCCCACTTTTATAACTTGGTCATGGTTAGCACCATGTCCCACTTTGTTGGCTTGGCCGTAACTTAGGCTACGGCCCCACTTTTATAGCTTGGTCATGGTTAAACACCATGTCCCACACTCTTGCCCTGGTCGTGGCTCATGCCACGACCCCACTTTTATCCCTTGGTCGTGGCTCATGCCACGACCCCACTTTCACCTCTTGAGCCACGACCCCACTTTTATTACTTGGTCATAGCTCTTGCTTGACCCCACTTTTATTGCTTGGCCGTGGCTCATGCCGCGGCCCCACTTTTATAGGTCGGCCATAAAACAATACTATGTCCCACTTTTATCACACGGCCATAGCTTGAGGAGGGTCCCACTTCTTAGTCCTAAGTCATCTTTACTTATAGTGTAGGTCCCTCTTTACCATTCTAAGTCCTAATTGATTATAAATTCCATAATGTTGTGGTTTCCTAATCAAATTGGGAAATCTGGCAGATTACAAAGTACTTTAAAGAACGATTGATACGGTCTAATCCGTAAGGATTCAGGAGAAACTCCCTTCATGAAAGTGTTCATCTGCAAGTTTTCCATGATATACTAAAATTTCATAATTTTTAGAAATATAGGCTGGCCTGGGCGAATTTTAGAGTAAGTGACGTGCAAACTGTCTAGAAATCTGAATATGACGTAACGTTATAATTCATCCCTATAAATCTTATAGTAGACTTCTTACTAAGATTATTATGCTATGCAATATAGCTTATTATCATTCATGTATCCTATCTTTAGGTCTTTAATTGGAAATGCTCGTGCATTCTTGGTTATGGCTACGTTGTGTTAGCATAACTCGCCTTTTTTCTCCTGATTATAGACTTGCTTCTATAATCAGTGTTACATTTCTTATCAAGGCTCATGGCTATGACTTATATTATTTTAGGCATTCATATGTTTATATTACTCAGAGAATTGGTGCATTATATGCCACAAGCCAATTTCTCATATTTATGGCATACGAAGAGTCATATTTACTTGACTATTGCCACAAAGGGTTGCTGAAATCCCCTCGGTCTAAATGGAAATTGCATAGCTCAATCCTTAGACTATTCTCATTGGTTTAAATGGCGATTGCCTGGATCAATCCTTAGACCAAGCCTAAAAGAGATGCACAAGCTTATCGCTTAATTCTCTATTTATATGCAAAGTCCTAAGTTTACCAATAAATGGTACGACTTGCATTTAGTCAGCTTTGACTTAACAAGTATTCAACACTTAAACAAATCTTACGAGAATCAAGTAAGTTACATGGGGGGATATTCTTTAGGGTTTTGGTTTGGCGGTATACGGAACGTGTGATTGCAACGGCTCAATCACTCAACGGGAAAGAAACTAAGTCGTGTGAACGTTGCTAGAAATATGGGATGAGAAAGTGGGTTGTTAGTCTTCCCTAATATTAGGCGCAAGACTCAGGTGACCCCACTTACTCCACACTCCCACTCTTCTAACGAGATCAGTTAGAATTCTATTGCTATAAATAGGTCACTCGAAAGTTCAACAAGTTCATCAGAAAAATCAGTTTAATTCAGTGCAATACAATCAATTCATCTCATCGATAACTGATTAACTCTTCTCATTCAGCATTCAATATCTAGTGAGAACTGAATATTCATTCTTTTAGCAACTTTATTCACAACATCACAGAAGTCATAGCAATTCTCTGATCTCATCTTTCTCGGCTTCCCTCCCTTAAACCAACCATATTTCCTTTTCTTGTAACTGAAACAATACTCGAACGACCATTTCTTGGTTTAGGCGAGTCTTGTTCGATCTTGACCTCTCGAATACCATTACAACTTCACACTTTACCCCTCAGATTCTCTTTATTGTTTTACACCTAAAACACCTGCCTGCCTCCAAATTAGGGTTTAACTTATATGCTCGAAGTACTTGGGCTGGGCCAATTTTCGTACTTAGACATGGATACGTCCCGAGCTATAATCCATGATTATGCTATAGAGTACTCCTTAGATTCATCCATTCTCCTACATGTGATTTGCAAGCAAACCATTACAATGGGAAGTGTATTGAATCTATCTTATGTATCTTGTAAACTTAGTACACAGGGAAAGTATACAACCATAACTCATGGTTATAAGATAACAACATCTTAATTGCTGGAAATACAAAAAAAAACACACCCAATAAGAACTAACGCAAGTAAGAAAGACAAGATAAGAGTAAGTTATTCTTTATTGACATGAACAACTTAGATCCCCCCTCTTTGGAGGTAGAGGGTGTTTATTTATAGGGATCACTGAGGACAAACCCCTCAGTGGTCCAGCACTACTTAGTTACTTTACAGTGTATTCCTACTATATCGGTTACATTCCTCTTCTCCGCTACTCGGAGAGTACTAGGGTCCGACAGTGTTGGTTACATTTATATTGAGGAGCGGAGGCTATTCCCTCCATTCGTACTCTATTACACGGACCAGATGTGGGGTTACATAAGATCCTCTTCTCCTTACACTGCTAACGTTAAGTAGACTATTATACTTCCTCTAGTGTGCGTTGTTGGCGTGGCTTTTAGGGTACATATGAAATATGGTACCCACACTAGACATATTATAAGTAATGCTCTGGGAATCCATTGTTGTTAGAGCATAGCTCGGTTGAACCCACTAACGTTTCTATATCAAGTCAGTTGTCAACTTTAGGTGTCAAAACACAATCCTTGATTTAGTATACAATATCATTCCAGACTAGGATAGTTTTAGGTATTTAAGACGAAGACCAATGGAGATGAAGAACAAAGCTTATACACTTGATATCTATTGTCCTCATCGAAAGGTTAGAATGGTTTCGTATTTACTAATTCTATCAATTTAATAGTCGATAATGTTGTATATATTGATTAAAGGATCAAAAGACTGAGTTCTCTTGGCACAATGGTTTTATCCATAGTGGCCAATGATTTAGAATATTGTGGGAATGGAGTTTGATTTTGGAATAAGTACTTCAACAACCTACCCGTTCATGAACGCGTTAACATGCTATAGGAAAATTCCTGAACTCTGGATAGTGGCCAACGTGAATGCGTTCATGAACGCGTTCACATACAAGTTCATAAACTCCTGAACTCGTATGCCACAAACGTGAACACGTTCATATCCAGCTGAGACATAAAACTTCCTTTAAGTCTCCGAACTCTTGTCCACCAGTTAGTCTTTTGCGTTCACGGGTATTTCCGGCGAACCCTAATGCATGGTTCAACCTGTTGAGCTATTGCCTTTTCATTCACTTTATCAAGGCGAGTCTTCTCACCACCTTAGGTTATACGCCGACGGGTTTGTAGAAGATCGAGTTGGACCTCCAAGTAAGCCTATGGACTTTTCTAATTTCAGAAACTTACTTGAGCCTCACTCAAGGTTGCTTAACTTTAAAGCAAAGCCTCCCTTGATGATCAATATAAATAGATGACCTCCCGCGACATACAAACCAATCCTCCACACATTTGTGTATCCTTGCATTAAGGTTGGTCGTCATCTCGATATCTTTTTCTTGGACTACGACTATTTAAAAGACTTCACTTGAGGATCGTGAAGCACAGGTCGGAATTAATATTCCTTATTCTGTATCTTAGGTTGATTGTTTTGTGCGGTCAATTTAATCAATAAAGACCAAAGATTTGATAAAAGCTTCGTACGGCTGCACTCGGTGTTATAAGTCCTAGAATCTCCGTAACACAATTCACGAACTAGGTTTAATATCGAGTTCGTCACGTGTTACGAGGTCAAACTGTTTAGGCTAGATCAATAGGCCCTAATTAGTATATCAATTTTCATTAACCTTGACTTTAAGTCTAAAGGAAATCACCTATCATATTCTTTGTTGAAAGACAAATCGCGTACAACCAAGCGTCCTGTTTGTTAGAGCAGAGCTCGGTTGAACCCACTGATGTTGCTATCTCAAGTCAGTTGTCAAGTTTATGAGACAAAAACACAATCCTTGATAAGTTTACTCTACAACTCGGACTAGGATAGTTCTAGGTAATCGAGACGAAGACTGATGAAGACGAAGACCGAAGCTTACTACTTGATAAATCATAACGTCCTCACTGAAGGTTAAAAAGGTATTTCCTTTCCGTATCGTTTTTACCATTTCTATCATACCAATAGTCTATGATGTTGTTTATATGATCCGAAGGTATTCTATGATTTTCGCCTTTGCAATTGTCACACTTGTGATAATATGTATAGGTAGAGTATGTTGAGTTGTCTCTTGAAATGACCCCAACGGTGAACGCGTTCATGAACGCGTACATGTGTTGCTTTTGGCATTTCAGAGAACGAGCTAATTCTGGATGAATGCGTTCATGAACGCGTACATACAAGTTCAAGAAATCTCCTGGATTCTCCTGAACTCTATTGACTGCTCTGTGAACGCGTTCATATAAGCCATGCGAAAACTTCCAACTCCATATCTTGAAGTTTTCGGTCTAGGCATGATTAGTTCTCGGACTTGTCGTGACTCGGCCCATGGAATTCAACAACTTAATCCAAGCGATGTTCAAACTAAGTATTTGGACCAGAAATCGCAAAGCGATGTCCAAACAAGCATTGGACCAGAAGTCGCGGACCTTCAAACAAGGTTGAGTCTTTTTTAACTTTTGGCTTAGTCCAAAGTTCTTAGATGATTGAGAATGGGTATTCAAGTTATGGACTTTCCTAGTTCCGGAACTTTCTTGAGCCCTACTCAAGGTTGATTAAACTTTAAGCAAAGCCTCCCTTGGTGATCACTATAAATAGATGACCTTCTGCAAGATACAATCTTAATCCTCTACACATCTGTGTATCCTTGCATAAAGGTTGGTCGTCATCTCGAAGTCCATTTAGGACTACGACTATTGAAAGACTTCACTTGAGGATCGTGAAGTATAGGTCGGAAGTCAAATTTCATCATGTATCTTGGGTCGATTGAATTCTTTCAATCTTATCACGACCAATATTTGATAGAAACTTCGTAAGGTAGATCTTGTATCGTAAACCCTAGAAGTTCCCAACGCAAATTCACGAACTAGGTTTCATACTAAGTTCGTGACGCGTTTGGAGGTAAAGTTGTTTAGGCTAGATCAATAAGCCCTATTCAACATATCGATTTCCATTAACCTTGACTTTAAGTCTAAAGGAAATCACAATCGTATTCTTGTTTAATTACTTGGATACTTTTAGGCGTCGTGTTAGAGGCAGGGTAGCGCTAGTCTTCACGAAGGGAAGTGGAGCAACTCCTAGGCCTGTAAAAGACGTCAGCTAGGGGAATCAAGTATGTAGGCTAATGCGGGAGCCAAGAGACGTAGGAGCACATTGGGAGCTAAATTGCTTGTAGGGTGAATTCAGTCTCGATACAGTCCAGTCCGAAGTCTGAGAGTAGGCTAGCGTCTGTATACCGTTCATACTGAGGTGTTCACATCTGGACGAGGTCCCGGGGTTTTTCTGCTAGGTTTTCAGTTTCCTCGTTAACAAAATTCTGGTGTCTTGCATTACTTTTCCCTTCCGCATTATATTGTCTCTGATCTATATAATAGAAGTAATTGCAAGTTTGTTGATTCATAACTTTTGAGTGAATCCATCTCTTTTGAGATCTATGAGAACTACGTTCTTGTTAGGGTTCGGTTCTCTGAACTATACTCAGGTTGTTGTTTGAATATTGATTTGTGAGATCGTTCAAACAACCATAATCAACTAGGTTCACGAAAACAAAAAGTTGGTGGTATATCTCGGTATCCTCGCTTTTTAAGTTGGTATCAGAGCCGACAAACACCTAAAAGAACGTAACTGTCTGTGGTTGACGCTTTCGTGAACTATGAACAGACATTCTGCGAATGTACATGTTCCACCAGTCTTTGATGGCACAAATTATATATGGTGGAAATCTGATATGCGGTCGTTTCTACAATCTCGAGACTTTGACAGTTGGGTCTATGTGATTGATGGATACACACCACCTACTCTTACCATTGAAGAAGGTGATGCTGCTATTACTCGCAACAAGAAACCAGGCGAGTATGACGAAAACGACAGAGCCAAAGCTAAACTTGAAGCTGATGAGCTTAATGCCATCATTCATGCCATAACTCCCGATCTGCATCATCATGTGGAAACATGTGAATTTTCTAAAGATGCTTGGGATATTTTGAAAACAGTATACAAAGGTAATACTGCGGAGAAAGAAACAAGACTTCAAAATCTCATGACTGACTGGAAAAATCTCCGAATGTCTGATGAAGATACCTTTACAGAATTTGAGCACAAGCTCTCTGAAATTGTGAACGCTTCTCTATCCCTAGGGAAAACTATCGAGGAAAGAGATATTGTATGAAAAATTCTAAGGTCCCTTCCTCCCAGATATGATTCAAAAAAACATGCCATCCAAGAAAAACATGGATATGATATATCAAGAGGTGATTTGGTTTCTAAACTAAAAATCTTTGATTATGAGCATCAAAGTAAAATCATATCCCTGAAGGCTCAGGCCCCTGAGACACCTCTTGATAAAAACACCGATTCTGAACTGAGTGATGATGAGGAACGAAAAATACTTTCTCTTGTCTCTCGATTGTTAAGAAAGAAAAAGTACGTGGGTTCTTTTTCTTTCTTAACAATCGAGAGACA
>JAJJMA010068889.1:35098-56608 GCA_023529015.1 Papaver nudicaule
GCTTACCTTTTGCAGGTACAATTACTGACAGACAGATATGTCATCTCTGCAACAATGACTTCTACTTCATGTGTTCACATGCTGGAATGATTGTAAGTTCCTTGTACTTGTAACTAGTCCATGTGTTTGTCGTTGCAGTTCATCGTTGTTCTCAGTACTCCATGATCATTTTAGCTTTATAATTTTGATGGCTTTGTTTCGATTGTCTAGGGAACAACTCGACCCACACATCATCATCATCATGTTCTGATGGACGAGATTGGATTTAAAGCTGATGATTTGCAGGAGTTAGTGCACCCACTATCTTATGTGATTCTTATTTCTCTTATTTATGGGGGACTGGGAGCTAGTAACTATTTCTGGTTGTAATAGCTTGAACTATTTACTTGTTGCAGATACTAACGAAGCTGCAATATTTGTTGGTAAGCCTATTTTTACTCCCTTTACTCCAGAATATAACTTATGTAATATCCCTTTGTCTTGTGATCGATTTGGGAGTTCTTTTTTGAAGCTAACACAGCTTGAAGAAGTGCAAGTTGTCTTTTATATTCCTGGTTTACTCTCTTGTTATATTTCTGGTTTGCTCTCTTGGATGTGGATTAATGGAACTTGTTTGAACACTAAACCATGATTGAGGCTTTACAATGTAAGTCTATACAAAACAACCATTATGTCTGATCTTGTTCTTTAATTTTTCTCCTCAGTGACATTTTTGATATTTTGTGTCTGTTATGCAGCATCTTCTCTTGATAAAGAAGCTGGAGCTAGTGCAGAAGCAGGAACTCGAGTTCCTTTTTTTTTCTTGATTTTTTTGTTCTCCAGTATTTAAATGGGTTTTATTAGTTGTGACTCTGGAATCAGAGCACTAGTTGTAATTTTAATACAGGGAACTAAGGCAGGTCTTACACCTCGAGCAATGGAATGGTAGGTAAGTTTCCCATCACCTTTCAAGTAGTTTTAAATGTTGGTTCCCTAAGGCTGAACTTTTGGTTCACATATGATTTCTTTTCCAAAATAAGTTTCAAGGGCTTGTTACCTATATAGCCTGTTCTTGTCGAAATTTTGCACCATTAAGGATATTATTTTACACATCTAACCTGCCCTAACTCACTCGATAACCATGCCTATTTTTTTTTTCCCATTAACCAGTTGGCTGGAAATGATGTCAGGAGGCACATCATTCGAGTCACTCAAAACATTAAACCCTCTACTTAGCTAGTTTATCAGTCGCTTCATTACACTTTCTAGAAACAAAAATGCATTGCCAGGATAGAACTGTGCTTAACAGGTGCATAGCATCTAGCAGAATAACTTCATTCTCCCAGGTAATTGAATGCTCGGATCCGTTTACATAGCCGGCCACCAACTTCATTCTCCCAGCTTAGGGGACATTGAATGTCTTGTATACGTAATCACGATTTTAGGGGACGTATGCTTAGTTAAAGTAGCAAGATAGTATACGATAGGGGTTGTGGTTTTAGAGTGAGCCAACCCATACAATATAAGCTTGTGTATGTTGATAGGGGACTTATGTTCCTATCAACTATAAAATTTATTTTAATTTAGCAGTATTATAATTTTTGGGTCAAGACTATGGTTCAATTCAATTTTGTGCTTAATTTTTTTAATATCGTTGATATAGACAATTCTTATGTGAAACGACCCTTTGTATCATGACTTGTCATTATGAACCAGCGGATCCTACTATTTGGGCTGAAAACACGTTATACTATTTTCACTAATAATGCCCCTAGAATCCAAACTCATCGTCTTGTCTTCGCTTTTGAGTTTAGAACTTCGAAAACATTAATCACCGTTCGAATCCTCAATGATACACCAATATGCACAATTCCATCTTTTGAATTCATTTTGTGTTCTCTGAAGTTGGCATTGTAACCAATTCTTTTAGTTAACACCTCCCAATCATAAATGGACTCATATTATAGCTGTTGTACAAATTAACTAGTATTTTCTTGAAAACTTGCATTCCTTGATGTTATATTTTAGTTTCCAAACATTGCAAGTTTTAAGCCAAATATGTGTAGAATGAGGAATAGGCTTGTTCCCATACTAGACATAGAATTGGTAGTCTCGTGGAAAGGTTTGGATTTATACTTGCTCTAATTTGCCAAAATTATCATCTCTTTCGAATGTTTTGAACTCTTGGTTCACAAAGGACTGATGAAATCTAAATTTGAAAATGATGTCTTTTAGTTTTCCAAAGAGAAGAATTTACTGAACTCGCATGATTTTGGCACTACTTTTTTGAAAACATTAATATCATTCTCAATTTTTATGACATCTACACCCAAAATAGAGCTACTAAATTATAAAAGTTGATTTATGTTATAAATGAACGCTGATTTTGGGACCAGTGAAAATACTAGGGAGATCGGTTAATAAAACAAAATAGAGCTATTTCTAAGCTTTTTCCAAAACCCCTTAGTTTAGTAAATACCAAAATATCCCTACTTAATTAGAACTAATGAATCAGATTAGTTTAACTAAACTTAGATTAGTTAAACTTAATTAGTGTTATCATTAGTTGTTAAGATTAGATAAAAGGAAACATGATTTTGTGTTAGGTTTGTTTGTGTATTTTGTATTTTTTTGAAAGTTGATTCAGGGGCTTCGAAAAAAATTGAACCCCTCGGATCACAGGTTCCCCGAAGTAATTTTGCTCTCCCCCTATGTAATTTTTTTTTAAAATACCAAAACTACCCTTTTATGTTTTGATAATTAGTGATTAACCAAATTGATAATCAGTGATTAACCAAAAGTATGATTAACAAACTTAAAAAAAAACTTAATCAAAAACTGAAAATCAGAGAAATCAAGTGAAGAAGAAGAAGAAGAGAGAAAAAAAAACCTAATTTTTTTTCTAAAAAACCCAAACTTGATTCACTCAACCAAAATGAGTGAATCAAGCGTCGAAATGGAGCTAGAAGTATCTCCTTCCATTGACGCTAACTTCATTGAAAAACTAGGTCACATTCACTCCATGAAAATCCAAATTCGTGAACCAGAAGTACTTACGGCTGACATCTGAAGAACAGCTAGCCGTAAGTTAGCCTGCCATTAAAGCTTCAGATGCAAGACGTAAGTCCATCTTAGTGGCCGTAACTTACTTACGGCTAATACCGATACTTTGATTAGCTGCTGTAAGTTCCTTTATATCAAAATTTTTGTGTCGCAAGGTTAGTGGCCGTAAGTAAAAATTAGTAGCCGTAGGTTTATTTACGGCTGAATTTGTATTTGGCTTAGTAGTCGTAAATTTAAACTTACGGCTGAATTTGTATTTGGCTTAGTAGCCGTAACTTGACTTACAGCTGGTACCAGGGTAATTTCAGTAGCCGTAACTACTCCTGTAACTATAAAACAATACTAATTTTTAACATACATAGATGCCTTACACCTATCAAACCCAAGTCATAACATAAGTAAACACCCAAGTTTCCCAATATAACAAAACCACACATTCATCCCTAAACAAAAGCATACCTAATATCCAAACAAGCTAAAATAAATTTCAGATTCATAACATAAGTTTTTCACTCATAATGGGCATAAGTTTTTCATTTATGAGCATGTTTTTTGCCTTTTCCAGCAACACCTTTTGCTCCAGCTCTACCCCCACGAGTGCGAGGACCATCACCAGGAGCACGACTACCTCTTGGTTCACCAATGTGAGGACTACCACCTCGAGTTCGACGTTGTTCAATAACCTCCTCTTCATCAATATATTCTTCTTCATCCGATACTTGAGGAGGCTGGCGAGAAGAAGAGGATTCACGCGGCCTCTTGGTACCTCTCTCGAAGCATTCAAAAAGCGCATCTCCTTGGGGTGTAAGGTCATGAATTCCTTGGATTTGGTTCTTCAGAACTTCCTGTTTACTCACACTCAAAGATTTGCCATTGGAGATGTTGGCGCACATGCTCGTTACCAACATTTGCACTCGTTTTTGCTGCAAATAACATAAGTAGGATTAGTTTAAGACCAATGAATTATAACTATGATGAATTTATAGTGTGCCTACCCCAATTTTGGCCATTTTACCCAACAACTCCAACGATTTCTTCCCCCTCCCTTCAATGGCCTTCTTGAGTTTGGCTTTCTCTTGTTCGATGATGCGGATTGCTTCCGGATCGTGGTTGATCACATAAGGATGACCCCACTTGTAGAACCATGGCAAATAATCTTCTTCAGCATCTTTTGTGCCCAATGCAGGAATCAGCTCGCCCATTTGGATGTGGTATTGTGGTTGATGACGATTGTTCCATACGTCCGTTGATGGAGTTGGAGAATAGACCATCTTGATGTAGCTGTTTTCAATTTTAGTACCATCCTCTATCTTTTGCAGTTTGAAGTTCTCATGACGAACAACAGTCTGAATAAAACCAATTTGACGGAGACATCGCCTAGGATTAGTCATGACAAACCCATGAGGATGATAGATAGGCCCATTATAGGCAGCAAGTGGTGAAAGCTCACGCTTGTCATCCCCCGTTTCCGGGTCTATACGCATGTATGGATCAAACACCACTTGGGATGCATCTAAGTCGTCTAATTGTTCCCTCAACCACTCTATCTTCTGATGCTTCTTTCTTAGTTGGTTTTGTTCGAAAGGATACTTCATACATGTTGGGCGATCGTCATTAGGATCATCATCCTCATCATCCTCATCATCCCCATCAACCTCAGGAACCTTGTCCTGCTTCCAGTGTCGGTTCAATCTTGGGCGTATCTTAAGTGTTGGAAAATGGTCATAAAACCATGACTGAAATTGAAAACATAACGTTGGGTTACAAATCAAATGAAGACAAAACATATTACAATAAAATGAAGATGGGAAATTAAAAATTACCTGTAAAATACCAATATTTCCAGCAATGTTGCTAGCACCCGCCCTCGAGGCCTTTCTAAGACTGTCTAAAAGGAAGGCAAGGGTTGCCGAACCCCACGAATAGTCGTGGGTGCCCTCAATGGTCCTCAAAAACTGAAGGCAGCCAATATTCACCCGGTTTCCACTCTGGTCGGGGAAGAAAATGGTACCAAGTTGGTGCAACAAGAAAGCTTCGGCCACCTGCTTAGCCCTATCATCAGAAAGGTCCATCTTGAGTGTACCCCCAAACTCAGGCCTCAACCTATCAAGCTTTACCTTTCGAACCACCTGTTTGCATGCGGGTTTTCTTAGGTCTTCCTCACTCTGTCCTGAAGCAATCCAGAATTCCTCCTCACATTTGTCTTTGTTCCACCCAAGAGTGGCGAAACATAGGTCATACAATTTTGTCCAAGCCATCCTTTCAATGTACCCTTCGTGAACAGCTTTGCCTTCACTTTGGAGGCCGGCAATGGACCACATATCGTCCAAGATGAGAGTCATCTCGCCGAATCCAAAATGAAAGGTGTCGGTTTCAGGATAGTATCTCTCTCTCAAAGCGGCAGTGACAATACTGTCATGGACAAGCTGAGAATTCTGAATGCCAGGCCACAATGCTGAAGCCTGAACCAGAGCCTTAACCTTTGGTGATTCTTCATTAATGGACCAAACCCCGGCCTTTTGGTGCTTCAAAAGCTGAACTGCATCTTTATGATCCTAAATACAAAACGTTTAAATTTTAGATTTTGAAAGTAAGATTATAGTAAAGTGGGAAAAGTAGTGATTCATACCACTTGCTTACAAACTTGTGCGGCCCACGAATGCTCGTAACTAATTAACACACTTGGATCCTCCGCCTAACCCCAACGTCTGCCGTCTTCCTTTGCTGGTAAAAACCCGTCCTTTGGAATTTTTTGGTGTCTAGGTCCAGCTTTCTTTCTCTCCTTCCTTTCGTTTGGTGGCTGTTGAGACGAGCTAGCTTGTGCTACATGTTGAGACGAGCTAGCTTGTGCTACATGTTGAGACGAGCTAGCTTGTGCTGGATGTTCAGGCGAGCTTGCTTGTGTCAATAACAGATTTGGTGGTGGTTCCTCAGAAACTACATCATCATCAAGTGGTGGTTCACCGCTCCCACTTCCTCCCTCACCTACCAGGCCTACCCTTGCACCTCTGTTGCCGGCGTGCAAATTAACACCCCCACGAGCTGGGGGGGAAGCAACAGGGGTCAGGTCATTAGCTCCCTTTTTCTTCCGCCTGAAGTAAACATTTAGTGAACAACGACTGTTTGAAACAACAGAACCAAGGAAATAAATTACTACTTACGGCTACATAGGGGTTGAAGAAGCAATACGTAACTAACCTACGGCTACAAATGCCCCTATCGAAAGTCGACGTAAGTAACTTATGGCTGAAAGTTATAAGCAATTAGTAGCCGTAACTAGTTGACATTTGGTATCCAAAAGTTACAGGAGTACTTACGGCTGCTAAGGCAAAAACTTTTGGCGCCGTAACTATACTTACGGCTGCTAATTACCACTTACGGCTACTAACTCTGCGATACAACTTTGGTTTCACTAAAGGAACTTACGGCTACAAACGTGAAACCTAAGTAGCCGTAACTAACACTGTAACCGCGATTTTGCCCTAGTTTCAGTTTTAAAAATTAATCTAAGCAACAAAAATTGAAATTGGAGAGATGGGTTTTCAATTCTTACCTCTGGGAAACCATTTCTGGGTTGGGTTGAAATTGTTGAGGCGGTTGGAGTGGATTTGGTAATAGTTCCGGTGGGTTTTCGGAGAAAACCGCTCTCGGACGAGTGGGTTGTTCTTCCCCTCCTTTGGTTTTGATTTCTTCGTCATGTTTTTATAGAATTTAATCGCCGATGAAAGTATTCGTAATCGCCAATTAAGCGAGGCGAGGAAATAGAAGAGAAGAAGAGAAAGAGAGAAAAGAGGTGTAGAAGAAGAAGAAGAAGAAAGAAGAAGAAGAAGAAGAAAAAGAAGAAGCCCCTATTTCCTTTTTATTAAAGGTTTTATTGCACACGCGTGTGTTTCGCACATGTGGCCAATTGGGGTGCAAAAAGAGAGCATGGGTTGTTTCTGCGGGTGTAAATAGTAAATACAACATAACTACTAATTTCAAAATATAGATGATACAACTACTAACATTCAACCATTAAAACACATAATTGGTTCACCCATAGATGTTTAGGTTTACACATAACATAAAAGAAGAACCGTACTCAACACATAAATAAAATCAACTAACATTTCCAGTTCCAAACCATGTTCGGCTGCGGATTAGTTCAAAGCTCGGTCCACCATTCGCCTCGACAAGTGGACGAAGACGTTCTACAGCAACACAAATTCTATTGCGACAAGGAACGTCGTCCACCTCACCAACTCTCTTGCGTCGAAGATTACGGATTGGTCGCTCATTAAGGTCACAAGTGCAAGGGATATAACTGGGGCCAGGATCAGGGTCATCACCCAATAATGGTAGAATATTACGAATTGGTGATCTTATGGCAGGAAGATACTCCCTTTCTGCACCTTCTTGTGGAATTTCCTCAATAACTTGGCTAGTTTCATTTGGTTCAATCACAACACTGGATTCATGAATCTGTACTTGCATTATTTCAGTTGGTGCAGCCACGGCACTTGAGTCTGGTTCTCTGAAGCGCAAAATATGGCAGAGAAATGTGAGAAAATTGGTTGTCAGTGTAACTTACGGCTACTAATCCAAATAGATATGCAGCCGTAACTCAACCTACGGCTGCTAATTCAAATAGATATGCAGCCGTAACTACACTTACGACTGATAAGTTTGTACTTACGGCCTGTAACCTTGCGACAAAAAAGTTTTGATTTACAGAAACCTACGGCTAGTAACTAAAGTATCGAAATGAGACGTAACTAACTTACGGCTAGTAAACTGAACTTACGGCTTGGATCTGAAGCTTTAATGGCTTACCTAACAAACTATTTAGGGCTAGCTGTTCTTCAGATGCGAGACGTAAGTAGGACTTACGGCTCTAATAGCCAGCCGTAAGTAGTTCTGAAACTCGTTTTTTGATTTTCATGGAGTGAATCTTACCTAGTTTTAGCACCAAAATCAATAACAAAAGAGTGGGTTTGGATGCTTACCTTTGCTGCTCCATTGTTGCATCATTTTTTGTTCCATCCATGATTAAAAACTCGAAAATGAGAAATGTGGAGAGGAAATGGGGAAGAAAAGAGAGGTAAGAGAGGAGAAGAGAGGGGAGAAATTTTGATGTTTTGATTTTTTTTGTGTGGGATATAAGTATTTATGTTTGTAATTAGGGTGGGGGTAAATTTGGGTAAGAATTAGTATAAATTAGTATAAGGATAACTTAGTCATTTCACGATTTTTGACAGCCCCCTATAAAAACGCCTGGACATTTGAAGTAAAAAGTGAGGGCTTCAATTTTTTTTGAAGCCCCTAAATCAGCTTTCATTTTTTTTGAGTGTGAGAATGAAGAAGCATAGAGAAAAACCCAACTTTGAATTCACTCAATCAAAATGAGTGAATCAAACTCCCAAATGGAGGTAGGAGATTCCTCTACTCAACACCTAATTCCAATTCGAAGAACCATTAAAGGAGATGAGGGTATGTGGAAGTTCTTTGATGATAAAGTGTGTATAGGCACACGATGTCAATCTTCACAATCTGGAGCTCAATCCTGAAGATTTTGAACACTTTCCTCCAGTACATCACGGATCTTTAAAATCACGTGAAAAATGTAATTTTTGTGTGTTCCAGAGTGTTTTTTGTCTGGAAATTTACCCAGACAGCCGATAATTTCAATTTCAAGTGGGTTGTGTTCTTAATCCAACCAACAATTTTCGAAAACCAGCCGTACAGTAAATTTTCGTCCAGAAAGTTGTATCAAAACCCAGATGATATTGTAATTTTGGCTTGTTTTTTTTATCAATTCCTAGACGAAAATACGTTTGTAAAACAAAAGTTTTGTGGGAACCAATTGTCGGCTGTAAATTGTTGATATCGGCTGAGTTTTGTCTGCGTAAATTTTGCCAAGTTCATTATCGGCTGGATTATGTGTTTAAGATCCAGCCGATAGTGCTGCCATTTTTTGTTTTCGGCTTGTTGTTTCCAGACGAAAAATCTTGATTTGTTGATTTATTTGGTGTTTTTGACAATAGATTGTCCCTGTCCTTCAAGTATTGGATTCTTTCCCCGAAGCCGATGACTTATATTGGCGTGAAGATACTTCAGACCACTACATGCCATATGTTAATACAATGGTGGGTTTTAATGAGTTACAAAAATTTGTGTATTATGGTGGGATCATAATATTTTTTCTCTAACGTGTGACATGCCTATATGTAGACATGGAAAGATAAAGAAGCGGCAAAGCTTTGGTTCAAAGAACATGCGGCAAAAGATAATATGCCTTGCAGTTCAAAATAGGAAAGTTGAAGCCAAGAGCTTTGAAATGGTTTGTGCTCGAAGCGGGGTGTTCAAAAGTCATCAAGCATGTCGACCTTCAAAATGTGCCGGGATTGAGGAACGTCTATAACGCAAGAGCAAAATTGAAAAGGGATGCAATTGGCGTATATCATGCAACATCTTATGAAGTTGGGCGAGGATAATGGGTACACTAGGTTCGCGGACAAGTATGACAATGGTAAGATGAGACATATTATAATAGCCCATCCAGAATTAATGCTATTGGCAAGATGCTCTCACCAAACCTTGTTTATGGACTGCACGTACAAAACGAACAAGTACGAACTCCCATTGTTGAACATTGTCGGTCAAACATCAACAAAGACTCCATTTAGCCTTGCCTTTGCTTTCTTGGAAAACGAAAGGGAAAAAAGTTATTTGTGGGCACTAAATCAAGTGAAGCTCTTCTACGCCGAAGATCGTTCTCCCAAGGTCATCATCACCGACAAAGAGCAAGCATTGATCAATGCAATTGGAGAGGTATTTCCTAATGCTCACCACCTTCTTTGCACCTACCATATATGGAGCAATGTTCAACTCAATTGCAAAATCGAGATTTGGACACCAAGGAAGTGGGAATTTGCTAGAATTAAGAAACTCCCAATAGAACAACAAGCGGACGAGATCAACAAATTGGACATTGAAGATATAGCTCGTAAGGACATAGAAACTCCCACCTCAGGATCTTTCTTTCAGGTAGTCTTCTCCAAAATGTTTGACCAAACGTGGCAACAAGATTTTCCTTGACTTGGTGGGAGGTGCACATGTTTTCGGGTTATGTACCCCCGGGTTTCTCCATTCCCGTAGATGAACTCATCTATTGCATGTTCCCTGCTCCACCCAAGCACATCTTCAGCAAGCGTATAAAGCTCGTCCCAAGAAATGTTGCTGTCAAAATCTACAAACACTGCTTTTCTCTCCAATTGAAGGCCTTGGGTTTCCTTGGCATCATTTGGAATAATAGTAATCTCTCCAAAACCAAAATGAAATGTGCCGTTCTCAGGCCAGTATCTTTCCCGAAATGCAGTGACGAGAACGCTGTCAAAATGTATCTGATGATTCTCAACAGCTGGGCCTAGCGCTGAATTCAACACAATGCTTCGCACCACGTCACACTCGAGGTCCACATTCCAATAGCCTCCCTTTTGGTGTTTGAATAGTTTGACCGCGGATTTGTGAGCCTACACGAATAATTAAAGTGTTGGATATAACCATATCGAAACAAAAACATACAACTATCTAAGATTTACAAATGTTACCTGCATCTCAGCAACCTTTGCAGCAAAGGAATGATTATAGCCAAATAAAACCTTGTTCCCGTCATCTGCTTCTCCCCAAAGCTTATTACCCCTCCTCTTAGGCAACATCAACTGCTTGTCCGAAGGAAGCCATTTGCCTTTAGGCTCTGCTTTCTTTCTATCCTTCTTCTTTTCCGGCCGCGCCGGTAGTCTAAGAACCACTTCTTCTTCTTCTTCTTCTTCTTCTTCTTCTTCTTCTTCTTCTTCTTCTTGTTCTGTATCATCTCCTTCTTTATCTTCTTCTCCTTCTGAATCATCTCCTTCTTCATCTTCTTCTCCTTGATCATTCTTTTCTCCTTCACCCAAACCAACTGAACTCCTATTCATTTAACAAATGATTTCTGATGTCTAATGATCAATCAGGTTATGATGGGTCACATAAAAAAGAGATTTGGGTTTAATTACACTACTGTCATTTCTAAACCCAAAAATTGAAATCCATACGGCATACCTTTAGGAATTGATTGATTAAAATTGCACGTCCATCACAATTAATAAAACAAAAAGCATCTCTTATAATCAGATTTGCCAAATTAGATTAAAAAAAACTACCTATTTCCTGAGATCTTGTACAGTTAGAAATATGGGTTGCATATTCATGGTATGATTCGTGTTTTGGTTTTATTATTCTATTGTAGTATGATTTTGGAAAGAACTGGGAGAAGGAACGGTCTAGAATGAAGAAGAGTGCAAGAGAGAGAGACAAATAATCTTCTCAGAAGACTAAGGTTGTCCGATTAAAGCTTGGAGTAGATGGGAAGCCCATTATTGGAGCAGATGGGAAGAAGGAAGTTGTGGTTGAAGGTATATGTATGCATTGTAAAAAGTCTTTAAATGCTCCCAGCCGTGATGGAACCACCCACTTGAAAAATCATCTAGCTACGTGGTATAAAAAACCAGGGAATCAACCTAGTCAAAGAAAAATCACTGCCATAAAAAACAGGTAACCAAGTTAAGTTAGCCAATTGGAAGTATGATCCTGATGTTAGTAGAGATCTTCTTGCTAAAATGATTTGTAAGCATGATTATCCCTTAATTATGGTGGAGCATTGTTATTTTAGAGCATATATTCAGTCTATAAATCCGTCTGTAAAGTTACCTTCTAGGAATACCTGTAGAGAAGACATTATGAAAATTTATGCTCAGTTGAAAACAGAATTACAAGGAAAGTTAGATTCCCTGACATCTAGATGTAGTTTAACAACTGATATGTGGTCTTGCAAACATACACGTGATGGTTATTGCTGTGTGACATGCCATTACATAGATGATGATTGGACTTTGCATAAGCACACACTTGCATATGTTTTGCTGCCATCACCACATACAGGTGAAGCTTTGGCAAACCAAGTGAAATCAGTAACGTTAGATTATAATATAGATAGTAAGTTATTTGCTATAACTTCTGACAATGCTAGAAGTATTGATGCAATGATGAACTTTTTGGCGAATTGACTTGCTGGCAAGGGCAGTTTGGTTCTTGATGGTGAAATGTTTCGAATGAGGTGCAGTAATCACATATTGCATCTGGTTGTACTTGAGGGGATGAAAGTAGCTGCAAAGTTTATAGTAAGTATTCGAGAGTGTGTCAAGTATATCAAGTCTTCGCAGGCTAGAAAAGAAAGGTGGGCACAATCATTGGTGCAAGTGAAGCTGCCAGTAAAGTCCATGTCTTTAGATGTCGACACCAGATGGAACTCCACTTATGCAATGCTGAAGAATGCTATTGAGCTGCGCCAAGGGTTTGTGCGATTAGCTGAGTGGGATAGTGATTTCACTTGTCTACCAACGTCAGAGGAATGACAACAAGGAATCAACATTTGTGAATGCTTGAAAGTGTTCGATGAGATTTCAAATTCATTTGCAGGGATTAAGTATCCTACAGCAAATATGTATTATAATGGGGTTTATGAGATTGACAGTTGCATTTATACATGGGAGACTAGTCCACTTAGCTACATCCGAGATATGGGGTTGAAGATGAGGGAAAAGTTTGACGATTATTGGGGTGAGTGTAACCTGATGATGAGCATTGGGGTGGTTTTAGATCCAAGGTTTAAGGCACGATGGGTGGAATTTGGTTATAACAAGTTATATGGTGTGAATCTGGCCAATTGTAAAATTAACAGCTTTCGGCGATCTTTGAACCTTCTTTTTTCTTCATATGAATCTCAAAGCTCATCACCTCTTGATTATTTTTGCAACTCATCTGCTAGTTCAAGTAGTTCAGCTACTGTTGATAATGTTCGATCTGCTACTACTGCTACTAGTCGTAGATCTGCCCTGCATTACAACGAGTTCATTGTGCTAAACAATGATGTTGAGGAACAGAAATCAGAGTTGGATAAATATTTAGAAGAATCTTTGCTTCCAATAGGCACAGATGAATCGAAGTTTGATATATTAAGTTGGTGGAAGAATCATTCTCCTAAGTACCCAATTCTTGCGAAGATTGCTCGAGATGTGTTGGCTGTTCCGGTGACAAGTGTTGCTTCAGAATCTGCCTTCAGTGGTGGTGGTAGGGTACTTACTACTCACAGATGTTCTCTAGCACCAGATATAGTTCAAGCTTTACTCTGTGTAGATGATTGGTTGCCAGATGTGAATCTCCCTACTGCTGGTTAGTACTTTTTTCTCATCTTTAGTTTGTTTTCACTTTCTGAATTTGTTTCTGAATTTGTTTCTGTCATATCCTTTAGTACCTTTCTTCTGAATTTGTTTCTGAATCAGATCCTTATTTTTCTCTTTGTTTTTCTCTTTTTAACAAAGAGAACATTCTACTTTGTGAGCTACAATCTTAGAGATAATTTATAATACACTACTGTTGTCATTGGGTGGGAGCTCTCTTGCTTACAGACTTAACTATCAGTCCAACTCTCTTGCTTACAGACATAGTTGGACTTGTAGACTATACGTCCATTCCAACTCTCTTGCTTACAGACTTAAATTAGTCTATAAATCCAACTCTCTTGCTTACAGTAAAATGGCAGCATATTGTTTAGTTATTGTTATTGTTTGTTTTTGTCCCCATCTAACACATTTCACTCAAATGTTTCTCTGTATATGAACAGATCTACTCTCTGAATAGGCCCTAACTCTGAAGAAAAGATATTCAAGATTCAATGAATGGCAGAGGTTTATCTTTGGTTGGTGCAGATATACATTGCGGAAACTTCTGAAGTTGAGGATGAATGTCTTGTGTTTGCATTTCCCATTTTTTTTCTTTTTTGATCTCTTTTTTGAACTGTCATTTGTTTGATGAACTGAATTTCTGTAATGAAAACTTGAACTGAATTCTATCTATGTGTTAAAAACTTAAAGTGAAGTCACTGTTTAGTAGTTTAAATCTTATGTCTTAGCGGATATTACCGGATAATTATCCGATATCCGATAAGTTAACCCTAACGGTAATGGTAGTAGATTTTCAATATCCGACGGATATTAACGGATAACGGATATCCGATAAAAATTAGCCTAACGGTAATGGTAGAGCGACTATCCCTTCCGTTGACTACCGTTGACAGGCCTAATCTTCTGTTAGGCCGCTAACCCATTTAATGTTGTAAAGTTATAGTTGCAAAACAAGATGGATAAATATGTAATTTGGTTTTTATTTTATAATCTACCGAGGAATTCCATAATTCTATGAAAAGTTATGAAATCAAAGATAAATAATGCCATATATACCCCTTTTATCTTGTGCATGGGTGCACAAGATAACAAAACCCGTAGAAATACTGACGGCTGCTTTTATAAGAACAACAAGACTTAAGGCTAGGATGTTAAACCAGAGTAGCTTTTACAAGACTTACAGCCTGTATTGCTGGTCGTACGTGGTTTCTGAAAGTAAATAAAAAAAATCAAAAATTTCAGTTTTTTTTTGTTTTTTTTTTTTTTGAATTCAGTTTTTTGTGTTCTTTAAAGGATAATAGGTGGAAAAAACTTTAATTTTTTTTTTTTAATTTTTCAAAATTATCCTAAACTTAATTAGTTTTATTAATTAACACTATTTAACACAGAATTAGTCTTTAATTAAATATGGGTAAATTAGCCATTAAAAAAATAATACTTAGGGAGCTTACCAAAATGCTAGTGGAGACCAAACTTAAAGGGCATTAGATTTTTTTTTGAAGCCCCTACAACATACTATGATTCTTATGCAATATCATAAAAGATTAATTATACATTGACAAAGGGTGTTACACAAAACTTTACACCTTGTGACACAAACATAGTGGGCTCCTGCAAATCCTAAATGAGAGTCATTGGATGGCTACAATGTGTAATCTTTTGTGCAAACCTTTGTCAATGTAGAATTACTCATACTGTCCATTTCTTTTGCCAAAAGACAACCCACCCCTATCGATATCCATTGTATCAGCTCTGTATACGAGTCAGGAAAAAAAAAACAATTGTGATATAAGGGCTTCATGAAAAATAGAAGTCCCTTGAGTTTGGTCTCCACATATCATTTTGGCAAGACCTATGTGTATTAATTTTTTTAATGGCTAATTTGTCCATACTTAATTAGAGACTAATTAAGTTTGAAAATTTAAAAAAAATATTAAAGTTATTCCACCTCTAATCCCTTCAAAAAACACAAAAAAAAAACAAAAAAAAATCACTTTCTTATGCTACTTAGGCCAGAAATAGAGGCCGTAAGTCCCTACTTACGGCTACTCTGGGTTAACACCCTGGTCGTAAGTTCACTTATGACTTGTTGTTCTTAAACAACCAGCCGTAAGTATTTCTACGACTTATTTTTCTAGCCATTAAAAACTTACGGCTACATTTCCTAGTCGAAACCAGACTTCGGGTGAAACCGATGAAAAGTTACCATTCGGAAGTAAATCTAGGGCCCATAAATATAACTTACGGCTCGTAAGTTTGCGACATAAAGTTTTTTGTGAAGGTAACAAAACTTACTGCTAGTAACAAAATCAGTCGTAACTTTCTTGACCTTCGGCTAGTAAAGAGGAGACGTAACTTTGGTTATGGCTAGTAAGTAGCAGACGTAACTTTAGTTACGACTACTAGTTCTACAGATCCAAGCCGTAACTATCACTTACGACTGAAAACGATGAGTTTCAGGTAGCCGTAAGTCTATCTGGTTCATTTTTTTGATTGATTTCGATATAATATAAGCTAAGTATTGAAAAATCGAGAGGTGGGTTTGGATTCTTATCTTTCCTCCTCCACTGCTCCACCATTATGAGTTGAATCCGTGATAGTTGAGAAAACTTGATGGGTTATGGAGGTTTTAAAGGAGAAAACAAGGTTTTGATTCTCAGATTTTTTATTTTCTATTTTTGGTTTTTGATTTAAATTAGATTAGGAAAAAGTAATAGATTAGGAAAGATATTAGATTAGTACAAATTAGATTAGCCCTAATACTAATGTTGTAAGGATAACTTAGACATTTCACCATTTTTTAACACCCCTTATAATGCTCAACTGGATAGATGAAGTAAAAGTGGAAGGCCATCACTTTTTTGAAGCCCCTATAACGATTAAAAAAAAAACTTGAGCAATACTGCCAAAGATCGTCTTATTATTAACCTAATATTTCAAATGTATAGCTACACAACAAAGACACTAATTTTACTAAATTCCATGTTACTGTTAGGATTTATTTTAGGTAGATCTCGAGGGAATGGGTAAAAACCAAGTATATATCTGCCAACGGTTTGATTACTCATATGCTCTACAAAGCGGCTAGATGCACCTCAATTTTCTGGTATGTTGCTTCATTTATAGTATATCAGAAATCTGATGGTATTAGAAATTCAATATTAAAGCACATTAGAAACATTGTATCACAGTGTAAAATACAATAATTATTATTATGTGCCAAGATAATGAGGAAACACACTGCGATATGTGATGCAACTCTGTTTGCAGAGTCTTAATGTGCTTGCAGTGTAAAAGACAGTCTTACATTGTCACAAGTTCAAGAAATTGTTTATTTTTGCAAAGCATTTAATAATCTATTACATGCTGAAATTAATCTGAAAAATTCTCCTCTAAGCCAGTAACTTCATGTTTGTCATGGTTGACTTTTTGTCATTCGCACCATTGCTTCATACATTGCAATTCTCCTCTCATCTAGACCTAGCCATTCTTATCCATATTCAAATTATTTCTAGCAAAATAACCTTGCTATTTTAAGGGCGAGGGATTTTTCATTAGGGGTAAGATGTGCTTACCATATCCCATTCCAGTTTTTAAGGGGTGCTAAAATTTTGTGCAAATACTAAAAAGTCCCCCACATTTAATTTTAAATACCAAATTAATCTACCCCTAATACTTAATCAAAAATTAATACTCAAAACCAAAAACCTCTAATACTCTCTACTACTCTTATCCTTCTCCACAAACAAAAACCCACCCTTCCAAAAACAACAACAAAAAACCTTGACGATCCAAAAAGTTCGAACTCAATTAATCGTGTTCATCGACAATTCGAATATTTGCATCGCCGATTCAATTCTTCGAACTCTACAAAGATGGCCAAAGAGAAGGACAAACTCATTGTTCATTTTAAGAAGAAATCGATACAAAAAACAATTTCAAAACCAACTTCAACGGACAAAGAAATTGAAGAAAAATAAGCGGAAGAATGGGCTATAAGCGAGGAAGAAATGGCAAGATTGAGAAAGTAAGTTACTTGAATCACCCCTTACGTAACTTTTATTATGTTTCGATTGATTTTAGGGAGAAAAAACCCAATTTTTCGCACTCACAGTAGAAAACTCGTAAAGGTTGTGCCATCGACCTTGACGATTTGGCAGTTTCAGAAAAAAAAATTAATGAACACTCGTCATGATTATTCCAAAAAACTTGACGATTGCTCTTCTGCAACTTAGGTGATTTGTTTTCATGGAAACACTCGTCATAGTTTTTATAATTACCTTGACGATTTAAGCCTTGTGAACTTTTAGAGAAGAAAGGTGCAAATGAAATTGTCAAGTAATACTTGAAAAGCATGACGATTTCGATACTCTCAAAACATGATCACTGCCCAAATTTTGGCAAAAATTGTAAAGGATTTTGGCTTTAGAAACTTTGAAGACTTAGTTTTGCATTTTGTTTACACTCGTCATAGTTAGGGTTATCTTCTTGACGATTTAAACCTTGAAAAAAATTTGGAGGAATAAGGTGCACATAAAATCGTCAAGTAATACATGAATACCTTGACGATTTGGTTCCTCCCTAAACATGCTCACTGTCCCATTTTTAGAAAAAATCGTAAGGGTTTTAGGCATCAAACCCTTACGAGAAGTTTCGTTTCACTTGTGAATCGTCAAGAATATCCCAAAACCTTGACGATTTGTTCCATAAATTTAAAAGTCGTCATTTTATGTTATATAACCTTGACGAGTTTTATGTTAATAATTGTTTTTAATTTTTGTGTTGTTAGGTTGAAAGAGAAGAAGAAGATCCAATTTCCACTTACCACTCCCCCATCACAACCTCGCAATGTAAAGTACTTAGGAGCGGGAAATTTTCGCGGTCTTACCAAACAAGATGTAGCGGTTTTATCCTCCATGCCGTGTAGCACTCCTTATATCCCCGAGCCCGATGGTAACCATCAAGATGGTGGTGATGATATTCAACCCGAAGTAAATCAATGTGACAATGATGTTGATGATGAAGGTGACAAGGAAGGTGATGATGAAGCCACCAAAGAAGGTGAAGAAGAAGAAGAAGAAGATCTTGAGGAAGATAACGAGGGTAATGGTAATGCCGTTCAAACATATTATCGGTTTAGTTTGAAGCAATATTATTGGTTTAGTTTGAAGCAATATTATCCGTGAAGTGACAGTGCATTTAGAAAAATATGTTTTCTTGAAAAGTCTTGAATTCCCTAATCAAACATATTATCCGTTTAGTTTGAAGCAATATTGTAAACTTGTGCTCATAATATGAGTATCTGTTTCTTGTTTCATTTTTTTTCCTTTTGCTTTATTGTAACAGATCTGTTAAACTTTTGTTATATTTTGGCTTTAATGAAAATTTATTGATTGAGTAAAAAAAAACTCTTCAACTGTTGCAAATTCGTAGGTTTACCATGTTGTACTTCTAATATTTTCGAATTTTTAAGGTACTTTCAGATTCCTAATTACCCTAACCGCTGACTACATTGCAATTCTTTGACTGTCGGTTGCCTTATCCCACGTCTCACTTAATCCGATTTCTTATAGGAGGAGTAGTAGACTGTTCTGGATCGACGGAGTTGTGGGTATAACACCATAAGTAGTTTATCTTCCTTTGTAATTGATGTATAATCGCTCGAATCGGCATCTTCGTCATTGATGTTGTTGGTTGTTGAAACTTTGTGGAGGGAGGAGCGATTAAAGTTGATCATGTTATTATAGCTCAATTACAGTATTACGTTAAGTTGAAGGTAAAGTGGTAAACATTAGTGTTTTGTCAAGAGGCCAGACAATTTTTGTTCCAAAATAAAAAAAAATACCATAGTCAAACGATTTAGCTTTCCCCAAAATAATTCAGTTTTCCCTAACAAAGTACTACTTGGTAGAAAGGTTATTGTGCAACCTTTAGTACCATCTAGACCTGGGTTTCATTGACACGAATGTGACAAGTTGTCAAAATCAGCAGGATGCGGACACGTTATGAAATCAACAATAATTCATACTAAAATATAAATATTATTTATGAATTTGACGTCTCCATAACACAACTAAATTGTCCATAAATCCAAATATATTAATAGCTTGTTTGGATAGTCATTCAAAAGTAACTTATTGACTTATAGAAGCCCAAAAACAAGAAGTTAGTTTGGCTACGCAGTTTCAGAATGACTTCTAGAAGCAGAAAAGTTAACTTTTTCTGAAGCGAAACCATTTTATTTCTGACTTCTGGAGTTGACTTCTACTTCTGGAGAAGCAGAAGTCATAAATACTTCTGCATCCAAACAGACTATATTTGTATAATAATATTTGTATTGAAAATTCTGGTATTATAATATTCTTTCATATTAAATCATGTGTGATATATACATGTGATGCCACTATTGTATCTGACGCAGAAACTCATACGTCCAAGAGTCAGACGTGAATCTGATGCGGACACGACACGAAACAACACGTGTCCGTGCAACCAGATCTAGACCCGAGGGACCACGGACCACGGTTCACTTCAGTTCAGCCCCTAACTAGGGATCTCCGTGTAGGTCCATCCATGAGGCAAGAGGAGTTTCATTTCTCTAGCTGTAGACTAGGATTTTCTCTTGAAACGGCACACAAAGACGCGTACTTGAAATAGCTTCCACGTTGAAGTTTCAAAGCCAAAGTCTACAGTTTACTGGCTTGGGACTCGATTGAAGCAACACGTTTTTATCTGGCTTTTGCTATGCCTCTACCGTTGATTCTTTAATTCTTTTGAATACAAACAAACAGAACCTTCTTTCCTTCGCTGTTTCGTGCTGTACTTGAATCATTTTGCCACCGTCTGTTTTGTCACACCGTCCCAAAATCGTACTTTTCCCCTCTCTGTTCTAAGGCTGTTATCAACAGAGGGTGGAAAAATAAAGTAAACAGTAGCCCCACAATGCCTCCCCTATCCATCTATTTGCTATGGAGTAAAACACTGGAGTGATATAAAGTATAGCACCAAAATTTTTATTTTATGATTTGTTAAAAAAACGGGCCTACAAAATCTATTAAATTAAGTTTATTATTTTTTAATAAAAAAGGATCCACAAATTCTATTTTATTGCAATTCACCTTCCACACCGGGGTCAGGAGGACAAGATTATTTGGCCTTTTACTTCTTCGGGACAATATTCGGTCAAATCAGGGTATCAGAGTTTGATTGATCAGGATTGCGACTCAACACCAATGATAGATACCCAAACGGCAGAACTTTCGCGACGCATCTGGAAGTTTTCCTGCCCATATAAAATCAGGCTTTTCTTGTGGAAAGCCATTCACGAGGCCATCCCGACTTTTGATGTCCTCAACGCACGCAATGTATTGGATTCAGGAATTTGCACAACCTGCTACGACTTCAGAGAAACTACTAACCATTTATTTTTTAAGTGCAGCTTTGCAGGTGAAGTTTGGCAGCATATTTGGGCTTTTTTGCTCCAATCCTTGAACCCAATGATGACGAACCTGGTACAACCTTCGACACTTCATGATATGCTTCGTATTTGTGTTCCAGAACCGCAACAGAATCTTTTGCTTTTCACAATGTGGCATATATGGCTTGCTCGCAATGATCGTCTCTACAAGCGTGTTACACATCCTCCTGGCCAAATTTACCAAGTTATACTGGTTCGTTGGAAGGAATTCGAGTGGGCAAGAACTCACATCATACCATTTCTACCGGACATCCCCCCACCACTACTACACACGACCCCAAGGACAACCATCACAATCCAAATTGCTTGGCAGCCACCGCAACAAGATTGGATCAAGATTAATATGGATGGAGCATCGAAAGGCAATCCAGGACCGGCGGGAATTGGAGTTATTGCAAGGAACGCGGATGGGAACCTATTACAGGCAATGGCGATTTCGCTCGGAATTTCCACAGCAATCACAGCAGAGACTTGGGGTCTTTTAACTGCGGCGAGAATGATATTACGTCACGGGTGGAACAAAGTTTGGCTTGAGGCTGACTCCAAATCAATGCTTCAGATTTTGCAGAATGGACAGACAGAGGCTCCGTGGCATCTTAAAGGACTTCTCCTCGAAGCAACGCAAATTCTCCACGGGGTCACCACGCTACGAATAACACATGCATACCGTGAAGCTAATTGTGCAGCAGATGAATTGGCTAATGAAGCAGTTCGACGACAACATCGCGATCC
>JAJJMA010068895.1:0-10123 GCA_023529015.1 Papaver nudicaule
TAATCCGAAGTTTTGCTGTTGATCCTTTCGGTGTGGTTAGGCTTCTCTTATGCGAGACACGTGTCCCGAGGGGTTTTACCCTCTACATGCCTGATGCACGATACATGATAAGTGCAATACATGAGAGGCTCTCAAACATGGTGGTCAACGGCAAATGGCTCAAGAAGATATGAAGATTCACTAGAGTTTATTTATTTCCTGTAATTTCAATTCCTCCAAAATAAAAGTGCAAGCAATCTCTTGCCTTTTAACAAGTCAATTCAAAAAGAATTCAAATTCAAAACCTATGAGTTCAAAATAATCAATTCCTACAAGCCCTTTGTTCATAAAACCAAATAAAAGCAAAATAAAATTCTACTGAGAAAAATATTTTGCTCCTGAGATATTTCAGAAACAACCATCTAGTGAAGATTTCGCTCCATCATCAGCTGCCTTCTTTATTAGAGCAATATGAGCAGTCTTCTTCTTCGCCTCTTCAGTTAACCTACGGATTTCCTCAGTCATGGCAGCATGATTCCTCTCTTCTTGCTTCACCAAATCATAGGTGAATTGGCCCACAACAGGGCGCCTCAGTGGAACGTATTGGATTCTCGCTTGAAGCCAAAGCAAATTGAGTTCGAATGTCTTGAGGGTATCAATCAACTCTTCTACCTCATTCAATGCCTCGTTAGTCACGTCTCTCAGTGGGGTAGCCTCCATCTTTGAAACCGCGTTCATAAGGTCGGTTACAATGCCAACATATGTATGGAAGCAGGTACTTCTTCCAGCAATGACGAAGTGACCATGACGATTCCATATCTTTTCATACAGTGGGACGTGTCTCTGTGGGACATTAAATCCTCCCACTAGTTTATGACCATAGAGAGTCATGTCATGGGGAGGATTGTATGCCAAACCAGCATGAGGAAACTCAAGAATAGCCCGCCTAGTTGGAACATTTCCACCAGCAATGTCGATATCCTCAGCGACTTGTGTTTCTTTGACGAAGAGCTGAAAGAAGGGTTCAAGGCAAGCGGAAGTTTAATAATATGTTTCAAGCTATATAATAAAAGCTTAACATAAGAAGATAATCAAATTTACCTCGGCATTGGGAAGATTTTCGTCGGCAGCATTATCAAAATCCTTATTAAGGTTTTGGCTCTCACTTAACCTTTTACCAGTGAAGTAGCTGTCATTCGTTTCTTCATTATCCCCAGAAGACTGCAATAGCAAACAAGATGAGAATAAAATGCTAAATATTTTATTTCAAATCGAAGGAGGTGACAAAAGATAACTTGTGTCACAGAGGATTTAGGCCCTGTGGAGTCTCCACTTTTATTCTGCTCAGTAATCATGTCAGTGGATTTGGGCGGCGTATTCGGGGTCGATTCTTCAGGCACTGGGTTCCGCCCTAAAGGAACAAATGAAAACTTCTCGACTCCTGTAGCAGGTCCATCCTACATCAAATAAAGAAGAAAAGTCATTGAAAGAAGATATATCAAAGGATTCACGACGTTATCTTGAAGAAGTAATTTTCTGACGTCTGAATTCTTACGAAGTACAGCAAAAGACTCAAAATCTGTACAAATCAGTAAGAGATATGAAGAAACTTCCTTCACGAGAGTTGTTCATATGGATGTTTCCTATCACGTGCTAAAAGGGCTTAATTTTTGGAGCAACCTACTGGCCGGAATGATTTTTCTACTGAACAGCGTACAGACTGCAACATTCCTGGATGTGGCGTCACTTTGTGACACATGAAATAATGAGCAAAAATGCATGAAATTCAGATTTTCTTTTTCGAGGTGAAAGCTACTGAAGTCCTTTTTCTAAATTGGGGTCAATCATCGAAATCCGCCATCGGATGAAGATTCTACGGTCATTCTCGTGACGTGACTCAAAACAGGAAAATCTGACGGGATTTTTACTTTCACACTAAAAGTAAAGATATAAGCAATGGAATGAAGTCTTACCTTCCCTTGGAAAAGTGATGATTCTCCCGAAAGATGACTACCGAAAGATAAAGACATTTGTGCTGCGGAGCTGGCAAACTTCGAGCTAGGCGATGAATGTTGCTACACAAGATATGGTGATAAAGCGTCAAAATCATCATAAATAAAGCTTATACAAGCATTCAAAAGTTCGAGGTAATTACCGAATCATTCATGTCTCCTATTTTACGCTTAAGAGTGATATATTTAAACAAGGGGAGCGTTTCCAAGTCTTCTTTGGAGGGAACTGCCCGTACTTCTTTCGGGGAAGCCATGAAATCTCTATATAATTTTATCTGGTCTTCCCAAAATTGCCTGCCTTCTTCAGTGATGGATGGCACTCTTTCTCCCGAGAGAAAGGATACGGGACTGAGCAATCTGGTATGATATTCTTGCATATTCTTTGGGGGAGGACCTCGCTGTGATGGAACATCCTGATCAAAACCCATCTGACGAGCTCCCCGGTCAACATTATATGCTCTTGTAATATATCCTCCTGATTCACTAATACCAAGGACGTAGCCGCTACAGCAGCTTATCATGAAAACCTGCTCTGCATCAGTAAGGAAGCCTTCTACAGAAAGAACCTTTGCTGGAATATTATTTGGAGCGGCAGCAAATGAGTGAAGTTGAGCTACACCTTCGGGGATTAAGGTCCATGGACGAAAAACCACTGCCGTCTCGTCGTCCATAAATACAAGAAAATCCTTTGAAATAGGCTTGTTCATCCAGCAAATGATTCGAGTCTGGTCTGACAAAGATTTGTCTTTGGAAGACAATTTTGGGGCATAGCCAGGGTAATGCTCATACAGCCAAGCTTGTACGAAATTCGTTGATACAAATGTCTCAATCTTTGCAGCGCCATTCGAAAGTTTCATATTTACTGATAAAGTAGAAAGATGGGTATACAAAGTACCAAGGAATAAAGAGCCGATGGGAACAAGAGTACCTTGAGCCAATGCTATGGCATACGGAATAAGCGTAAACTTCAACTTCTTGTAATCATGAAGATCCTCAAAGACGTCCTTTGATAACCAGAGTAAGAGAAATGCAGCAATGGACAACACTGAAGCACCGTCATTACTGGGTTTTGTCCAGTGCATCATCCACGAAGCATATGCATTGTCGTGCTTGTTCAGGGTTTCATCAATGATGATTAACCGAGCCTGCACCTCTCTTTCATCTGCATTCAAGCTAATTCTGAGCTCTCCATTAATTGGGAGTCTCAATAACGCTGCTACGTCTTCCAGTGTAATTATAAACTCTCCCCATGCCAGTATGAAGGAGTTTGTACCACTACACCAACGGGTCAGAAAAGCAACTAAAGCACGTTTATCTCTAATTACGAAGGAATTATCCGAACTCTTTACAGCATGAAAGATTCCGACCTTCTTAAAGATGTCTTTAATACCTGGGATATTGAGTGTATTCTGAAGATACATAGACCATGAGTTAATTTTCTTCTGCGGAGAACGAAAGACGATACTGGAAGCGCTAAAGTCACCTCTCTGTAGGCGAAAGCGAGCTACACGTGATGGGATAATAGTCATTGGAGCATTAAGATTGCTTGGAAGAATTTTAGCTTGATTCTGGGAGATTGCAACTCGAGCTAAACTTGTCAGGCGAACTTCAAATTCATCGTTGACATGAGGGATCTCTCTTACAGCTGTGGTAGATGTAACTTCATCACCGACACGAGAAGAACTATGGGATTCAATGTCAGTCATCTTGATCTCCCAGTCTACAAAATACTGTGTTTATGGAAGGGGAAGAGAAAGCTCAAAGAGGAAGATGATTTTCACGTAAAAAAAAGGGGAAAACCTGCGTGATTAATAAATCACGCACGCACGGTTTTCTTGGGAGAGTCCTAACCTACTTGGGATTGGATATTGTTTAAGCAGGCTTGGTCTTTAGGCCCTGTTTGGACTCCAAGTTCGTGGATAAGGCTTCTATGCGGATGCGGCTGGTCCATCAACTTGTGCTCACCCTGGAACACTCACGGTTCCATGCTGTGCAGGGGACTTAATGTTGATGGTGGTTTTTGGCGAGGAGGTCACAGGAGTAATTTCGCATCAATTTCTGGCGTCCTGGAATAGCTCGAGATAAGGTATGAATTTATTTTATAATAGGGATAAGATATTTAATTACCATTAGCTGTATTTTGATATCTCACGACCCTAGCTTAGTAGCATGGTCCATATCCCTAGCCTATACGTAAAAATACCTACGCATGCGCATTAGCCTAGCTCATGCTCGAGCCAAACCCTAGGCAATTCACGCCATAAGCACTTGGATATACACGGCCATTCCTTGGCCTGATTGTGGGTATCCACGGCCATCTCCTAGGCCAAGCTTGGATGCCCACACCATTGCATTGGCCTAGCTTTGGGTATCCACGGCCATGCCTTGGCCTAGTTTTGGATGCCCACGCCATTAGCTTGGCCTAGCTTTGGATGCCCACGCCACTTCCTTGGCCTAAATTTGGGTATCCATATCTTTTAGCTCGCCTAACCCCTGGAGGCCCACGACCACTCCTTGCACTCACCTTTGGACGCTCACGGCCACGCCTTGGCCTGATTTTAGGTGTCCACACAATCCCTAAGCCTAATCCTTATCCCATGGCAATCCCTAAGCCTAATCCTTATCCCACGGCAATTCCCTTATCCTCATGCTCACGCCGTCCCTTCCCTCCATGCTTGGAGGCCACGGCCAATCCCTGCCTTAGCTTTTGGATATCCATGCCTTTAGCTCGCCCTAGTTTTGGATATCCGTACCTTTAGCTTGCCTTGGTACTTGGGTGCCCACGCCACCTCCTTGGCCTGATTTTGGGTACCCACGCCATTAGCTTACCCTAACTTTGGATACCCACGACTATTGGCTTGCCTTGGCCTTTGGATGCCCACGACCATGCCTTGGCCGATTCTTTGGGTGTCCACGGCCATGCCTTGGCTAATTCTTTGGGTGTCCACGGCCATTCCTTGGCCAAACTCTTGGAGGTCCAAGGTCATGCCTTGGCCAAATATTGGAGGCCTTATGGCCATGCTTAGCCTAATTTATGGGGGCCTTATGGCTTTCCCTCGCCTAATTTGTGGAGGCCTTATGGCTTTCCCTCGCTTGTACTCATGGAGGTCCATGGCCGTCTTCTCTCGCACGGCTATCTTTGCTCCCTTGGAGCTAGAGTATATCTTTTCCTAGCCTCCCCTCTATTTATGGGTCCCACTGATCCAAATCCTAGAGGATTATGGATTTTATTGAGTCCATAATACTCTAGTTTCCTAATCGAGCTCGGAAATCTGACAGCTCACGTATTTCTTCAATGGACGATTTTTACAGCCCAATCCGTGAACAATTAGGAGGCGCTTCCTTCATGAAAGTTTTTCCTCTGTGAGTTCTCTACAACATACTAAAAATTCGGAATTTTATCGAATATTGGCTGGCCTGGGCGATTTTATGAATGGATAACATGCAAGCTGTTCAGAAATCCGAAAATAACATAAATGTTATGGCTTATCTTTTTGCGTCCTATGCCTAACTTCCTAATAGGATTATTATGCCATGTAACATGGCTTATTATTATTATTGTGGCCTATCTTTAGGTCTTGAATTAGCAATGCTTATGCATTCTTGATGATGGCTACGCTGTGATAGCATATTCGTCTGTTTTTTCCTGATTATGGACTTGCTTCTATAAATCAGTGCTATAATTATTAATCATGGCTCATGGCTATGACTTATATTATTTTGGACATTCATATGTCTTCATTATTCATAGAATTGGTGCATTACATGCCACAAGCCAATTTCTCGTATTTATGGCAAATCGAAAGTCGTATTTACTTGACTATTGCCACAGAGAGTTGCTGAAATCCTCTCGGTCTAAACGGCGATTGCATAGCTCAATCCTTAGAATTATCTTATCCTATTAGTCTAAATGGCGGTTGCTAGCTCAACCCTTAGATTTATCTCATTGGTTTAAATGGCGATTGCCCGGCTCAATCCTTAGACCAAATCTCAAAGAGATATTCAAGCTTATCGCTTAAATTTCTATCTTATCGCAAAGTCCTGAGTTTACCAGTAATTGGTACGACTTGCACCCAGTCATCTTTGACTTAACAAATATTTAACAAATCTTACGAGAATCAAGATTAGTTACATGGGGGGATATTCTTTAGGGTTTTGGTTTGGCGGTCTACGGCACGTGTGATTGCAACGGCTCAATCACTCAACGGGAAAGACACTAGGTCGTGTGAACGTTGTTGGAAAGATGGGATAAAGTAGTGGGTTGTTAGTCTTCCCTATTATTAGGCGCAAGACTCTTAACAACTGACCCCACTCACTCCTCACTCCCACTCTCCCACTTCTTCCACTTCTTACGAGATCAGTTAGGATTGCTATTGCTATAAATAGGTCACTCGACCAGTTTGGAAACAACACAACAGTTCAAGTTCAAATAAACAAACAGTTTAATTCAGTGCAAGTATAATCAATCTGTCTTATCGATGATTGATTAACTCTTCTCATTCAGCATTCAATATCTAGTGAGAACTGAATATCCATTCTTATTTAGCAATTCAATTATCAACATCACAGAAATTATAGCAATTCTCTGATCTCATCTTTCTCTGCTTCCCTCCCTAAACCAACCCTATATCCTCTTCTTGTAACTGAAGCAATACTCGAACGGCCATTTCTTGGTTTAGGCGAGTCTTGTTCGATCTTGACCTCTCGAATACCATTACAATCTTTTATTACATCATCATACTTCACACTTTACCCCTCAGATTCTCTTTATTGTTTTACACCTAAAACATTACCTCGTTGGTGTTCTCATCATACCTATATTCCACCGTGTAATGCTGTTCTTGAGATGACACCATGAATTGTTGCATCACATTCCTACCTTTGCACGCGATAAGGTTTAGTTTTGCCCTTGCATTGTATATGGTTCTCATAGTCGAATGGTTATTCAGAAAATTTTCTTTTAGTGATGTGAGTATACCTCGAGGGCTAACACCAGCTTTAGTTAAGTCTTCAACAAGCTTCATTTCTTCTTCATTCAATCTTCCAGGATATGAGTGTCCAGTTAATGAATTTGGCAATGGGTGATTATGAAAACCACATTTCACCCGAACAACCCATTTTCCATCCTTATTGGAACTACTGTTTATCTTGAAAGGACAATCACATTTAACAGTACCGCACTTTCTTTTCCTCTTTGCCGTAGTCTTGGGCACATGGGTTTTGCTTCTATGATCAGAGTATTTGCGGCTTCTTTAACATTGCATAACCATGTTTTGAGTTTTGGAAGATGATTTTACAATTACACAGTTAAGAGTTGACCCTATTTCCGTAATCCACATAGCAGCCTCCATTTTTGAATCAAATACCTACGCAAATGAAGAACGACAGAGTTAATATATTTATAGTAGACGTACCCCAAAACTAAACCAGATTGCAGATACCATTTTAGAATCACCTCTTCAGTTTGGAAAAACTCAGTTAAGTCTGGGAACTCATGCGTCACTTGAACCAGTTGATCATCGGCGCCAGAATCAATATTTCTATACAAAGAGTGCAAAGCCATTCAGCATACAGACTCATACAAAGACATTACTAGAAAAAAATACATAGCACAACATATATAGAGCATTAACGCTTAAGAAAAGAGGTGAATAAGAGGAAGATTCTTACTGATCCTGGCCGCCATAGTTAAGCAATGGTATCATAATTGAAAGACAAAACGTAATAGGTTAGGGTTTGTCGTTTTGTTTTGTTTTATTTTTGACGAAGAAGATAGTTCGATGGATTCTTAGGAGGCTTAGATTTGGGTTATCAAGGGCAGGGTGGGAATTACAAAAATGTTTACAAATTTTCGTTGCATCCGACTTTGACCGAACATTGAGTGAAATTTGGCCAAAATTCTTCCCTCCGCCTATCGATTCTTTCCCTCCCAATAACATGACTTAAAATTATGATGTTTTTTATGCAATTCCTTTGTTTTCATGTTGTTCATCTTCAAATATGACACATTTTTTGTTTTGCTGTTTATGGTTCATATTAAAATATGACACAAAATTATGATGTTTTTTATGCAATTCCTTTGTTTTCATGTTGTTCATCTTCAAATATGACACATTTTTTGTTTTGCTGTTTATGGTTCATCTTCAAATATGACACAATTTTACTGCCGTTCATCCTCAAATATGACGCAAATACAAGTTGTTTATGGTTCATATTCATATATGACACAGTTTACTGCTGATATATGATTCATATTTGTTTTTTTGCTATTCATATTCGAATATGACACGTTTTTGTTTTGTAGTTTATGGCTCATATTCAAATATGACACAAATTTATTGATGTTTTTTATGCAATTTCTTTGTTTTCATGTTGTTCATCTTCAAATATGACACATTTTTTGTTTTGTTGTTTATGGATCATCTTCAAATATTGTTAGGGCATTGTCCGGTCAAACCCACTAGCGTTGGTATGTCAAGCTAGTTGTCAGTTTTAGGTGTCAAAACTCAATTCTTGATTTAGCCTACTAGAGTTTAGATTTCGGAATTGGGATATAGACAAAGTAGTAGAGACCTTGAAGACGAAGACTGTGAAGACAAAGAAGACATCAATTATTCTTCATCGACAAAAGGTTAGTAGGAGTTATGACTTTATGGATATTCTTCTATTTCTACTTCATCTATTCTTTCGAAATATATATAGTCGACTACTTTAGTAGTGATAATAGCGATTGAGATCGTATTCTTGTGTAACGTGGCCTTGTGTCATGACCAGTGTTTGATCCCACAAATACTGTGAGTACAAGAATGAATGAGACACATTCGGTGCCATGTGTCCATTGCAATTGTTTGCTTGCAAACTGTTAGTTGGATATGGATGAATCTAAAGGAGTACTCTTGAGCAAAGAGTCCATGGATCACAGTTGAGGACGTACACACGTCTAAGTTCTGGCTCAGCCCAGTACTTCCAGCGGAATCCAGATTTGACGAAATCTGACAGGCGCACGGTTCACGAACCGGTTTGCGTACCAGAAACTCGGAAATTCCCTGAGTTCGAGATGGCTATTTTATTCGCGTACCAGTACGTGACCCTGACGGTAGTCATCTTGCTGGTGTCGGATTTAGTGAAGATTCTCTTAGAATTTCACTCTGAGTCAAATTCCAAACTCCTTTATCTCTTAGATGGACTTGTGTAAAACATAAATTCTTTGTGTTCCATCTAACGATCCTCAATGAGTCAATAAGATAAGATTATCTCTGGTCTGTTGGATTTCTATCTTGAAGTGTTTTTGAGCTAACAAAACACTTGGCAGATAATGATAAAAAGAATTCCAATTGAGATTAATCTCTATTACTTAGTTGTCAAGTTTAGGGTTTCCCTAACTTGTAGGACAAGTAATTGATTGCTTTATTCCAAAGCAACCTATCTTATTGAGTGCTATAAATAGAGGTGTCTACGGACAAATACCGCAAGCATCAAGCATACGTGAAGGTCCTTAGGGAAGGCAGCGTAAACTCTTTTCACTTTGGTGAATGCTTGTTGTGGTATAGTCATCCTATATAGGTTGCAGCTCCTCTGGGAACTCCCTACGACTATAAAGACTTCTCTTGAGAGTTGGGAAGCACAGGTAGATTGATCCCTTTGTGGTTGATCAGATTCACCTGTAACCTCAGTAACCTAACTTAGTTCTTGTCTATTCTAAAGTCCGTCTTTTCTGTTATACGGCTATTCAAGAACTAGTTAAGTTATGTAAAGGTTGGAAAGGTAGCAACGCACGGCTGCACTCGGTTTTGTAAGACCTAGTTAGCTCCAGTTATACAAGTTTCTTAAGTGATTCTTCGTGTATAACTGAGGTAGATACGAATTGGGCATTGCTTACTTGGTTTGCGTGTCAGCCCTGATTTGTGAAGTAGATTTCTGTATGACTTGGATTTAACAATCCGAAGGAAGTCATCTTGTGTGTGGTAAACTGATAGAGGACAGTTACACCATACGTCAACAATTAGGTTGAAAAACCAGTATTGCTGACACAAGCCTTTGGCATCGGTCAAAGCAACTCCTAGGCCTGTAAAGGACGTCAGCTGGGGGAATCAATTGCGTGACGATCTGTGGGGGATCTAGAGACGTAAGGA
>JAJJMA010068928.1:0-13889 GCA_023529015.1 Papaver nudicaule
TTTGCTCATGGAGCTATATTTTTCATTAGAGATTACAATCCGGAGCAGAATGAAGATAATTGTATTGGCAAGAATGTTAGACCATAAAGAAGCTATCAAATCCCATTTAAGTTGGGTCAGCCTTTTTCTGGGGTTCCATACTTTGGGACTTTATTTCATAACGATGTCATGCTTGCTTTTGGTACTCCGGAGAAACAAATCTTGATCGAACCCACCCAATGGATACAGTCTGCTCATGGTAAGACTTCATATGGCTTCGATGTACTTTTATCTTCAACGAATGGCCCAGCATTCAATGCAGGTCAAAGCATATGGTTGCCCGGTTGGTTAAATGCTATTAATGATAATAGTAATTCACTATTCTTAACAATAGGACCTGGCGACTTCTTGGTTCATCATGCGATTGCTCTAGGTTTACATACAACTACATTGATCTTAGTAAAAGGTGCTTTAGATGCACGTGGTTCCAAGTTAATTGCCAGATAAAAAGGATTTTAGTTATACAAAGACAGAATAGGAATAGAGAATGAGCACGCCCTTATTCATAGGCTTTCTTTCCGGGATAGGATAAGGGAAGCATGGGAGAAAGAATTGAGTGACTTGAGTCTAGGTAGGGAGGAAGAGTTCGTAGGCTAGGGAGCTTTCATAGCTAGGTTGACTAGCCTATCCTTAACCTTAATCTTTTATATCTTGCCTTGCGTCCCTCCTGGGCTTCCTCTCCTCTACTAGAAATAGAAAGAATGAAAGGAATAAGAAGAGAGAGAAGCAAGGCAAAGAGCAAGAAAGCAAGCTTGAAGTGAGAGGTCAAGACAAGTAATTAAGCAAAGGAATAAGAACTAAGACGAACGAAGAAGCACGAGAAAGCCCTAGATAAAGAATGAAAGCCCTTCTTTCCTATGCACCTACTAGATGCGAAGAAGAGGAAGAAAGAGAGAGATAAGGAAGGGCAACTCGAGCTCAAGCCCTAGATGAGGTAAGGGAAAGGAGGAGATGCTTGCTAATCGATCGCTCAGTGCGGGAGCACGTGCCTAGCGGGGCGAGCTGCTTTTCTTTCCTATTACCTTCCTAGTCGCCAAGGATGGAGTGAACCGAAGTTCGTAAGCACAGGGCGAGCGGGCCTTTGCTTCCAATAAATATATAAAAATAGGGAGGAAAGTAATTGGAGAGGAAGAAAAGGGGCGAGATAAGGGGCTAAAGGTCAGGAGCATCCGATCTTTTAACAATTCATTCGATTGATGCCCAATATGGGTACCGGGCTCCAGTCCCCTTCTCGGCTGGATCGCTAAATGAAAGGAGCGGAGGATAGAGAGTTCGGTTCACACTACCTGAAGAGCGTGAAAGCAGGTTACTAAACAAAAGTAAGCTATAAGGAACGAATGAAAGGGAACGAGGATGGGAAATAATAAGAAGTTCCGACAGATAGGATTGACCTTATCAGTAACGAACGATGGCTTTGTGGGTACCGTTTTTTATGTGAATCCTAGTATGAGCAATAAGGATAAGGCTGCTTGGTCGAGACCTGCCCCGATGCGGTAGCCATGAAAAAAGGGCTTTGTTGCAGTAGGTCACCATGTTTCTGAGTGTAAGATTGTTGAATATGGAGAAGTTGATGGCGAAGGCTAAAGAGGAGAAGGACCCAGGAAGGAGATGATCGATAAACTGAAGAAGAATAAATTTAAGTTTCGTGAAGTAATGACTGACCTATAAAGCCGTTGCGCGTTAGCACGCGCATCCCCTTTCTTGGTCCTTTCGAAAAAGGACTTTGAATTTGAAAAACAGACTCTCTTTCTCGCATACACCAGGATAGAGATTCATAGTCATCGTATGAACTTCTTTCCTTTTTATATGCTATGCCTGACATCATGTTACGGAGTTGGGTAGCCAATCTTTCACAATGAGGCAGAAAGGGCTGTGTGCGATGCAGACTTATTAGTCCAGTCTCTCGTCCAGCACTTCTATGGATGCTGGTCTAGTTCCGTCCCCCCTTAGGATAGTACTGGTCTCCCTGGTTTTAAGTAGCAAAAGTTAGATTTCCTTTTGTGGGTTTTGACTCCCGGTTGGTCAAACAGGATCACTAGGTGGAATACAGTCCCCAGTCCCTTCTCGATATTGCATCAAGTGAGTTGGGACTTTCCTTTGTGAAGACAGCATATGGTGAAATAGCCAGGTTTTGAGTCCTTGACTTGATCATAATGAAAAGGTAGTTTCATATTCGTTTGTAAACTTCTCAGATAGGACTTTTCCGTCCGTTAAGGTGGATTAAACGCTCTCGATAGGATAGGGGGGGATGCTAGACCCCTTTATTTGACTAGGCAAAGTAGGAATCCCTTTTACCGCAATCGGTTAAAAAGCCCTAGAAAGGTTGGGGCAAGTAGATTAATGGGTCATAGTACGGGGGCGCCCTCATTTACGGGGTAGTTTGTTCCTTTCGTTTGTAACCAGCTTTAAATCCCCTGCTAAAGGGGAGGGTATGCTCCTATTCAATCTCGATTCTTCTCCGTCCGTTGATCCGGAGAGGCCCTCAGATGAATTATGTGGAAAGTTACGAAAGCTTTGCTTCCCTGCTGGCACGACCTGTGACCACTCACTACTGCCACCGTGAACCAGCCTCCTGAACCGGTAACGATCACCACGCCCGAGACAGATTCATAGGTCGGGGACCAGCCTTTAGGCGAGAAATGGAAGATGATCGCCCCGATTCAAGAAGTACTGCAGGATCCTTCGTCCTTTGCCTAAGACGACCAGCCCAAGGTTATAGTACGCGATGCCTCCATTTGTTAATAAAATCCCGCTTTGAGAGGCCCCAATGCCAAGGGAAAAGAAAAAGGAGAGGCGTCAGTCAGAAGTCAAGGTCTGCGGATGAGCTGCTAAGGAGTGGATCCAGGAGAAAGGGAGGTCTATGCACATATGGCACGAAAGGGACGACGCGGCAAGAGGCTTTTCACATGCAGTAATGCCCTAGGTATTGATCCTTTGTTTTACATTGGTATGCATCGTGGTTCCGCAAAGCTATTATCGCAGGATCATAAGAGTTCGACTACATAGAGGAGGACTACATGCTTTTTATTAGTTTGAAGCATCGGACGAGTACACCGATAAGCTTCAACTCTAATATATTCAACTCCTATTTCACTCTGGTCCCCTCACGTAATGGTGAATCAAGCCCTAGAGGCAGAGCCCATAGGAGTACAGCTGAGATACTAGTAATAAGTAGGTGAATTGATTCGACGCCATCAAGCATCCCGTAATCGACCCCAGCACACAACGATCTTCAAAAGCTATCGATGCGAGTGTAGCATCTGAAAGTGATTGGTCTCCCTCCTTGCGGATAGGAAGAAGAACTAAGAGAAGGGGGCCTTTCGCTTGGTCAAGGGTGAATCCTATCTATCATCCGAGCCTTTCGCTTCTCTTCCGAAGCCTCACCTATCCCCTCCCCTGTGCCGACCTCTCTCTCGAGCTCCACTTCACTAAGCAATTACATTGCCCCTCTGCCTTTTGTCGAGAATAAGATTGAACAAGTATATGTTTTCTACTTGAAGACTGGTGCAACTCCTCCTACAACGAGATTCCCTCTCGGAGAAAGACCTAGTTTACGTCCAGTTCTCTATCGTAATCTTGGGCCCACCACGCCACAGAATGGGAAGTTCATATCGCCTAGCCATAGCCGCATACCTGCTGCGCTTGCGGGAACGGGATCAGATCTTTCGCAACCGAGAAACCTAGTCACAGGCGACCCTTAAAGATCCAACCTGAAAAGTGAAGTTGAGTCGTACATAAGTAATGGGTACAGAAGTCTCCTTTTCTCCATTTATTCATGGGGTTCGCTCATGCTTACCACTTATTGGTCTGCTACGCAAATCCGAAAAAGTTCTAACGGACGAGCCATCTAACGAACGATCCAAGGGAAACCGCACACGTGTGGTTCTGACTGGGGTTTCCTTTTTCTCCGTCTGCGGGCATTGTTATCATTCCTCTGTCCTACTACAGATGCCGCGACAATAGCAAGTCCGAACGATTATAACCCCCAAAAAGGGGATTCAGTGGTGCAAGTGAACGTGTGCGGTTCAGAGAGTACTTCCGCATACTGAGCCACGCGAATCAAAAGGTAGGAAGTGGCCTGCAAGCACGGGGTAGTTTTTTGCTGGGTTTTCGGCAGACCTATGGTAAGGGGACACCCGTTAAGCGTACGGGAGGGAGTCTAAATTTCTTGTGAGGCTAGTGAACATCAGACCTTGAAATGGGTGATGGCTATGTAACACGGGTGCGTGCCTCTGTCTAACATTACTGATTACTTGACTGATCAAACAACTTAGATTAGAGTGCCTCGGCACGGGCGATATGCCCATTATTAGTTTAGCCAGGCTCTGCCGTATGGTCAACTCCCGACTTCATAAACAGCTTAAAAGAGTTTTCATGAGAATGCTAGGAAAGCGAGATTCTTTAGCCTCTTCGACTGGTGCCTGCCCCCCTTAGATCTTCGGTTCTATCGGCATATTCATGTAAGTCAAGAATGACGCACCGGATCCGTCGAAAGAGCCTCTTCCTCTCCTTATCCAGGTTGGGCACGCTTGGCCAATACTGACTACTGCATAGGCATAGGGAGGAATGCATATATGATTTAGATAGATGTTCTATTTGTTTATATAGTGACTCTAACTAACTGAAAGTGGCCGGATGATCCAAAGATCTACCTCCGGTCAGGTTTGACTCGCTTACTTGTTAGAGTAAGGACCTACTTGACTCAGCGGTTAGAGTATTGCTTTCATACGGCAAGAGTCATTGGTTCAAATCCAATAGTAGGTAAGGTCGCTAATGACTTGCTTTTCCAAAGCAAGAATCTTTCCCATGTCTTTCTTGGTTGGACAAACCCAACTGGCGATTTCCGACAAGTCTTTCTTTTTTGGGGGGGCAGCAGAGCGGTAAAAAAGTGGTCTTCCATGAACAATCAACTCATAATCTATGGGAATCCAACGCCTACTGATTTGGATTTTATAAGCGAGGATTCTCATATGTCTTTATCTTCAAGTACCTCTTCAACTAAGTCGGACGCGCAAAGCGCTCCACCTGATTGTGAGCAGATATTTGATCAACTCTGTGATTCATATGCGGAGTGGGTGGTAAGAGCCGATAGGCAATTACCTCCAGACTGGAGCATGCCGGACCTTGTTCGGGCAGTCATTGGGGACGAGGCAATTCAAATGCAAAGCTTTCTCACGGATTCTTATTATGATGTGATGTTACATGAATCCAATAGTTGGTTATGCCAAGAACTTTTTCAGTTCTTGGATTTGATCAACTATGTTTCCAGATAGAACTAGGAAAGATAGCTCTTTTAGGGAGTCACTAACGTTTCTTCCTTCTTCTTCATCCTTTTCCCATTCTTTCTTGGTTGGAAAATCCAACCGGTCATTTCCCACAAGTCTTTCTTCAAAGCGGAAGAGAAAATGCAAAGTCTGAATGATACACAGCCCACTTGAGCAATTTGCCATTATTCCGCTCATTCCTATGAAGATAGGGAACTTGTTCTTCTCATTCACAAATTCATCTTTGTCTATGTTGCTCACTCTCAGTTTGGTCCTACTTCTAGTTCATTTTGTAACCAAAAACGGAGGAGGCAACTTAGTGCCAAATGCCTGGCAATCCTTGGTCGAGCAAATCTATGACTTCGTACTGAACCTGGTAAACGAGCAAATTGGAGGTCTGTCTGGCAATGTGAAACAAAAGTTTTTCCCTTGCATCTTGGTCACTTTTACTTTTTCGTTATTTCGTAATCTACAGGGTATGATACCTTATAGCTTCACAGTGACAAGTCATTTCCTCGTCACTTTGGGTCTCTCGTTTTCGATCTTCATCGGGATCACAATCGTGGGATTTCAGAGGAACGGGCTTCATTTCTTAAGCTTCTTGCTACCTGCAGGAGTCCCTCTCGCATTAGCCCCCTTCTTAGTGCTCCTTGAGCTAATCTCTTATTGTTTTCGAGCATTAAGCTTGGGAATCCGATTATTTGCTAATATGATGGCCGGTCATAGCCTTGTTAAAATCTTAAGTGGCTTTGCTTGGACAATGCTATGTATGAACGATCTCTTGTTCTTCATAGGTGATCTAGGCCCATTATTCATAGTTCTCGCATTGACAGGTCTGGAATTAGGAGTAGCTATTTCACAAGCTTATGTTTCTACGATCTTGATCTGTATATACTTGAATGATGCTATATATCTCCATTGAGTATCTAATTTCATATATCGGCGAAGCACATTGATCTGTCTCTTTCTCAGAGAAGGTTAGTTTGTCAAGCTCCATAGCTTGTTGGTGATCAGTAAACTCCCAACCTTTCGAACAAGCAAGGGCTCCTAGCGTTGCGCGTTAGCACGCGCATCCCTTTTCTTGGTCCAAGAAAACTTCTTCGCAACTCCTACAGATGTCTGTCTAGGGGGAATCATTCAATCTTTATCCATCATGCCTCAATTGGATCAATTTACATATTTCACACAATTCTTCTGGTCATGCCTTCTCCTCTTTACTTTTTATATTGCCATAACTAATGATTCCAATGGGTTTCTAGGGATCAGCAGGATTCTCAAACTACGTAACGAACTGGTTTCACAGCGGGGGACCAAGATCCGTAGCAAGGCATCCAATGGAGAATCGATCTCTAGCAAAGGTTTTAGCACCGGTCTATCCTACATGTACTCAAGCTTATCGGAAGTCTCCCAATGGTGCCACTCAGTGGACTTAATGGGAAAAGGGAGGAAAATGACGTTGATTTCTTGCTTCGGAGAGATCAGCGGCTCACGAGGAATGGAAAGAAACATCTTCTATTTGATCTCGAAGTCTTCATCTAGCACTTCCGTCAATCCTGTATGGGGAATGCCTTGTAAGAAGGACATAATGCTAATCCACGTTCTCCACGGTCAAGGAAGCATCGTTCTTTAAAGAATTAATCCTTCACATCGTTCGTCGGAGCTTATTAAAGGACAGGCCCTTTAGGGATGAAGTGACTCGAGCGTATGCGAGAGGCCCTGACGGGACTCGACCACCGGGAGAGGGAGTCTAGAAAGACTTCTATCAACGTAATGAAAGAACCTTCCCACCTTATCCTGTTATAAAATTTTGATCCCTTTGAGCCCTTCTCAGTTTAGAAGGTGTTCTGAAGAGGGAAGTGGGAAGGTTTACTACAATGAGTAAAAGTGGTTATGATTGAATCTCAGAGGCATTCTTTTCATTTGGTAGATCCAAGTCCTTGGCCTATTTCAGGTTCACTCGGGGCTTTAGCAACTACCGTAGGAGGTGTGATGTACATGCATTCATATCAAGGGGGTGCAAGACTTCTCAGTTTAGGTCTCATCTTGATCCTCTATACCATGTTCGTATGGTGGCGCGATGTTCTACGCGAATCCACCTTGGAAGGACATCATACCAAAGTCGTACAAGACGGACTTCGATATGGTTTTATTCTCTTCATAGTGTCAGAGGTTCTCTTCTTTTTCGCTTTCTTCTGGGCGTCCTTCCATTCGTCTTTGTCACCTACGGTAGAGATCGGATCCTGCTGGCCGCCGAAAGGGATTCTAGTTTTAGATCCGTGGGCAATCCCTTTTCTTAATACCCCTATTCTCCTTTCATCTGGAGCTGCCGTAACTTGGGCTCATCATGCTATACTCGCGGGGAAGGAAAGACGCGCAGTTTATGCTTTAGTAGCTACCGTTTCAATGGCTCTAGTATCCACTGGCTTTCAAGTAATGGAATATTACCAAGCACCCTTCACGATCTCGGATAGCATTTATGGTTCTACCTTTTCCTTAGCAACCGGCTTCCACGGTTTTCATGTGATTATAGGAACTCTTTTCTCGATCGTATGCGGTTTCCGCCAATATCTTGGTCATCTAACCAAGGAGCATCATGTTGGCTTTGAAGCAGCTGCATGGTACTGGCATTTTGTAGACGTGGTTTGGTTATTCCCATTTGTCTCTATCTATTGGTGGGGAGGTATATGAAGATGAAGGAAGCTTGAGCAATTCAAGCTCACGTAGAGGCACCTACGGCAGGATCCGTTATCTTGGCAGGAATCGAAGAGATTATGGCAGATTATGTTCACCAAGAAATGACCCGTAGTTGGATCTCGGTCTATTTGAGAGTCTTTCTTTTCATCGTAATCAAAGATCTTTTCTTGTAAATCCTTCTTTTTCCAATTAACCGAAGAACCTAATGGTCATCCTTGGCCTACTATCGCCAAGTTAAGCACCTTCAACACCAATATTACTCAATTTCTCATGTTTCCACTCTCTTTTCATTACGAAGATGTATCACGCCAGGATCCGTTGCTCAAACTGAATCATGCCAACGTTATGGAAGTTCCTGGATCGTGTGAAATCAGAGTCGTACCAACACCCTCTGATTTCAGAATACAAAACAAAAAACTGGCTATGGAGATTCCGCGTGGTCAGAGATTCATATAAAGGGAACCTCAACATCAAGTCTCTAAGTCCAATCCATTCGAGAAAGATGGAGGATCTGTTAGTGACCTAGCACGGCACAGCAGTCTACGAGGGCAAGGAATGTCTCATTTTTTGGTCCGAATCTCGACAGTCATGTCTCTCTTAGATTCTCCGGTCAAAATCAAAGAGAACTCCATTCAATTCTCCATGGAAACGGAGTTTTGCGAATTCTCCCCGGAACTGGAGGATCATTTCGAGATCTTCGAACATATTCGAGGGTTCAATGTGACTAATACTGAAAGCAAATAAGGCCAGTAAGTCAAGCAATGAAATATTTGTATCAAATATTCGATGTTGTTTATTTATTTATTTGCTTTTGTGTACCTGTCAACCCCTTTTTAACTCCGCCATTTGAGATGCCAGTCCCCAGCCCGGGTAAAGAGGAGGGAAGAGGACTAGTTTGTTATATTTTTGCAGGAACTTGCAGAATGGTTGAGCTTGCTATAAAGAGACAATCAAATACCAGGTAACATAGTTACTTACTCGTTCATGTTCTTGGATAATTATGTATTCTAGTTCGTTTCATACTGACCTACATGTACACTTCTCTTCTTTGCTGGTATGACAGGCACACAAGTGGGAGAAAGTGGCCTTTTCCGTTATCAAATCAGCTCCTCAGTTAGTTAGAATATAAGGTATATTACTGATATTGAAATTTCTGAGTTTGATCCTTTTAGTGCTCATCTTACTAACTTATGTCTACTCTTTTGTTATTTTCAGGTTGTGATCAAGTTCATATACTTTGACCAGTGATGATGCTTCTTGCATTAGTGAGTAAACTCTCAATATGCCTGTTTTCAGTATTTGTTATCATTTCTATGGTACATTAACTACGGTTGATACTTACTATCTTTATGTTTATTTTTTGAAGATTCAACGCGCAGACTTGAAGCTAGAGAATACCAGTGAGGAGGTAATTTAGGGTTGATTCTGCTGGTATGGCAGGTGCAGAAGTGGGAGAAAATTGTCCTTGCAAAGGTTGTCCAAGAGTTGGAATGAATTCCTCCCAACCACTAGCAATGTTTTTGGAATGAATTCCTTCCAACTCGTTGGTTAACCTTTAAAGACATTGTTGTTATTATTTTTCATTCTTGTTATTCCACGGTGCTGCTGCAGGTCTCCTTTTTTGATCTCAGGTTTGTTCATTACCTGATATTATCTCTTGAATGCTTTAGTTGTGATATCCTGTTTGATTTCATTTATCAATAATATTTGCTGATAACATGTCTTAATTTGCTGTAGAAGTGGAAGAACGTCCGGCGCAAATCTTTAGGGTGATTTCCCCTAGTAGTTATTTTCAGGTATGAACTCTAATTAAGCTATGATTGTGTATGATTGCTAGTGTGCCTCAGTTACAGATGAGAATTAAGCTCATTATCAGTTTAGTTCTGTGGTCAAATATTTGAGCTATTGTAGCTTGTTCTCTCTTTCATATAAGATGAGAATTATGTCGTAAGCGTATGCCAGGGCTTCGGCTACCTTACCTCATAGTTGTTTGTTATACCCAATATTGCATGTTATTGATATGATTATAGACAATTCTGTTAGTGGGTCATATTATGTTATTCAAGTGGTTGTTCTGTCAACTATATAGACAACTCAAAGCTTTGTTTCCTTGTTTCACAGAAATCTCACATCTGAGGTCGACTGACTACACCATTCGGCGTCCTAAAAGCTTCTTCTGATCCAAGGTATCATTACAGAACATTGCATAAACTGAAAACTGCTGAAACACACAACCTTCTAATCTAGGAGTAGTAAAAACACAGGCAAAAATGTATGTATGTCTGTTTTATAAATTTAGGATTTTGAATGAGTGCAGTTAATGGATGTATAAACTGTTGTATGACTTTCAGAGTTTGAATGAAATGTGTGTTAGTTGAATGAGAATGGATGTATTTCAGTGGGAATGAATGGAAAATTACAGGATTTCGATTCAGTATTACAGGTTTAGAAATGAATTGTATTGTATTGCATTGCAGGTTCAGGAAAGAACTGTAGTGCAGGTTCACAAATGAACTGTATTCCTGATTCTGGAATGAATTGTATTCCAGGTGCAATTGTAACGCAGGGCTTAACGCTTGGCAGCGTTATTTTTTTTAAAATAATACAGTTTCTTCCAACGATAACAGACGTTACACAAATCCGTTAGTTGTAAAAACACGTGGCAAATCCTAAAAATGTTACAGATGCGTTTTCCACGAATAAAAACGTTGACTAAGCCGTTAAAATTTATCCGTTACACGCCGTGGTTTAACGGGAGTAAAAGTTGTTCGATCCGTTACGACAGAGGGACAGGTGGCAAGTGATGAACCGTTAGAAAATAGATTCCACCAGTACATTCCGTTACTTTAACAGTTAGGGTATCAGTTGCACAGGCACAAACGGTGCTGGCTGTTTCAAAACAGTTACGAAAACTGCCAGCTGGCAAACGGATGAACCGTTACCGCACAAAACACCGTCGGGTGCAAACGTTGCTGTTAAGAGTTGTTCGATCAGTTACTGCCCACAGTAACGGGTAGACCGTTATAGTAGGTTGCCACGCGGCACGGCATGATGGTATGTCTAATCCGTGACAATATTTACTGCAACAGATGCATGTGTTGCTGTAATCATAATTATAGCAACGGCAGATCCGTTGCTGTAATTATTGTAACGGCAACAATAACGGCGTCCCGCCAACGGCCACTCGCCGTTGCTTTAATTTTTGGTAACGGCCCTGGGCCGTTGCTAAAAAGGCAATTTCGTGTAGTGACGCCACCTCTTTGGCCTGATTTTTGGACGTCCATGGCTGTTCTTGTCTTCAGTTTTTGGGTGTCCATATTTATGGCTCGCCTTAATCTTTGGATGCCCATGGCATCACCCTTGCTCAACTACTTGGGGGCCCTTGCGCCACCCCTTGCCTAGTTTTTGGATGCCCACGCATCCCCTTTGCTTAACTTCTTGGACATCCACGGCCATGCCCTAGCTTATTGCTTGGAGGCTCACGGTTGTGCCTTGGCCAAGCTCTTGGGGGTCCAAGATTATGCCTTGGCCAAATGTTGGAGGCCTAATAATCATGCTTAGCCTAATTTATGGGGGCCTTATAGTTGGCTCTCGCCTAATTCGTGGGGGTCTTATTGTTTTTCCTCACTTGTGCTTATGGAGGTCCATGATTGTCCTCTTCCCCTAACGGTTAGCCTTGCCTCTTTTGAGCTAGGGTTCACCTCTTCCCAGCCTCTCCCTATTTATGGGCCTCACTTATCCAAATCCTAGAGGATTATGGATTTTATTAAGTCCATAATACTCTAGTTTCCTAATCAAATTCGGAAATCTGGCAGTTCAGATCACGTATTTCTTCATGGCGTGATTTTTACAGCCCAATCCGTAAGGAATTGGAAGGCGCTTCCTTCACGAAATATTTTCCTCTGTGAATTTCCTATAACATACTAAAAATTCAGATTTTTATCTAATATAGGCTGGCCTGGGCGATTTTACTAATGGACAACATGCAAACTGTCCAGAAATCCGAAAATAACATAAATGTTATGGCTTATCCTTTTATATCCAATGTGGGATTATTATCATGCTATGCAACATAGCTTATCATAATTATTGTGGCCTATCTTTAGGTCTTATATTGGCAATGCTTATGCATTCTTGATGATGGCTACGCCGTGATAGCATCATTCGTCTGTTTTTCCTGATTATGGACTTGCTTCCATAAATCAGTGCTATAATTCTTAATCATGGCTCATGGCTATGATTTATATTGTTTTGGGGATTCATATGTCTTCATTATCCAGGGAATTGGTGCATTACATGCCACAAACTAATTTCCCTTATTTATGGCAAACCGAAAGTCGTATTTATTTGACTATTGCCACAGAGAGTTGCTGAAATCCTCTCGGTCTAATTGGCGATTGCATAGCTCAATCCTTAGACCTATTTTATCTAATGGCGGTTGCTAGCTCAACCCTTAGATGACTTATCTTATCTTATCTAAATGGCGGTTGCTAGCTCAACCCTTAGATTTATTGGTTTAAACGGCGATTGCCCGACTCAATCCTTAAACCAAATCTCAAAGAGATATTCAAAGCTTATCGCTTAAAATCTCTATCTTATCGCAAAGTCCTAAGCTTATCAGTAATTGATACGACTTGCACCTAGTCAGCTTTGACTTAACAAATAACAAATATTTAACAAATCTTACGAGAATCAAGTAAGTTACATGGGGGGATATTCTTTAGGGTTTTGGTTTGGCGGTCTACGACACGTGTGATTGCAACGGCTCAATCACTTAACGGGAAAGAAAACTAAGTCGTGCGAACGTTGCTGAGAAGATGGGATAAGGTAGTGGGTTGTTAGTCTTCCCTATTATTAGGCGCAAGACTCTTAACAACTGACCCCACTCTTTCCTCACTCCCACTCTTCCACTACTTCCACTTCTTACGAGATCAGTTGAGAATATATTGCTATAAATAGGTCACTCGACCAGTTGGGAAATCATCTCATTCTCATCCAAGATAAGTTTAACAAGTTCAGTGCAAGTATAATCAAGTTTATCTTATCGATAATTGATTAACTCTTCTCATTCAGCATTTATTATCTAGTGAGAACTGAATATTCATCCTTACCCAGCAATATTTATCTCAATATCACAGAAAATCATAGCAATTCTCTGATCTCATCTTTCTCTGCTTCCCTCCCTAAACCAACCCTAAAATCCTCTTCTTGTAACTGAAGCAATACTCGAACGGCCATTTCTTGGTTTAGGCGAGTCTTGTTCGATCTTGACCTCTCGAATTCATCACAATCTTTTATTACATCATTACACTTCACACTTTACCCCTCAGATCCTTTTATTTGTTTTATACCTAAAACACCGGGTGATCGAGTTTTCAAAAAAATTTGAATTATGCCCCCATTCTTTTTTCTATGCCCCAATGACGTGAGGTAAACAATTTGACTAGTGTCACATGGGGAGATCATTTTTATGTTCTTCTTGTTTTAGTCACTTTCGTGGAGTATCTAATCACTGACACAAGTCTGATTGGCCACGTTAGCCCATGTGATAAGCCTAAGGGGAATTCAACTCAACAGAAGGTAGCAAATATGGGAAGGACAAACTTCGATATGTGGAATCAAGTCAGGCCCAGTAGAATACCAACTTCTCGTCTGGTTTTTATTTGTGTTCGATGGAAGACACAGGATCATCAGTTTGGGGAGAGGCTACGACTACTTTTTAGGATAAGTATAGGTTAGGTGTTTCTAAAATCTGGCTTTTCTGTTCCATGGTGGTGCCAGTGTTTTGGTGTGTCGTTACTTACTCTAGACGAAGACCACACCATATCGATAAGCTCCCTACTTCAACACCAGACTATGCTGAAATATCACCAGCTGCTCAATTCAGAAGAG
>JAJJMA010068937.1:2679-13814 GCA_023529015.1 Papaver nudicaule
AAAAAAAATAGACTGATATCTTAAGACATGAATAACAGAGTTAATTGACAATTGCAACATACAACTAAAGCAACAATTATTATCCAATAGATAATAGTTAATTTGTGTGTGACACGCCTTAATTTGTCACACCACACCATACCACAAATTAAAATTGTCGCAATTTAGGTTTTTATCCGACATTGTTTATTTCTGATAGCTATTGGACCATATGAGACCATAATTGGATTAAAAATTAAATAAGAGATTATCTTAAACCGGCACCAAGCTTATAAGTATTAAAGAAAAAAAAACGGAAATAAAAAATACATGTTGTGGTGAGGGGTTTATCTTATTTCTTTTATTTTTCCTACATTCTCGAATAAATTTTATTTGAAGAAAGTATTTTTATTCGGAAGGATCACTCTAAAGATGATATTTTGTTTATTAGTATCTTTTCTAAAGCAATGAGCAAGTCATCTTGCAAGCCTGCCACCTTTACAGCGCCCAGAAAAGGACGAGGATCTGAGACTATACATTCCAGCTAATTTGGATGCCATAAGCGCGGTCCTCGTAACCACAAGGGAAGGCGAGAAATCAATCTATTACATCAGTAGAACTCTATTTCAAGCAGAAAAAAATTACACTAAGTTAGAACAACTAATCCTAGCACTGGTAGTAGCAACTCAGAAGCTCCGAACGTATTTTCAGGCTCACAAATTTACAGTGTTAACTAAAACTCCGATAGAATCAGTTCTCCAAAACACCCAAGCAGCTGGACGAATAGCAAAGTGGAATGCACAGATAGGACAGTATGATGTTTTCTACGAAATCCGTACGGCACAAAGATCACAAGTAATATCAGACTTCTTGGCAGCATTTCCGGTAGCAGAAGAAGAAGAAAGCGAGCCGATATTGGGGATCGAAGAAGAAGAAGAGCAAGAAGATCTACTAGAGAATTGTCACCCCCGAAGGTGGGAGATATACATTGACGGATCGGTAAACAGGGACGACCGAGGAATAGGCATAGTATTCATTTCCCCCGAGGGAAGGCGAATGGTATACTCCCTGCGAATAGAGTTCGAGGCAACAAATAATGAAATGGAGTACGAGGCGATAATTCGTACGTTACAATTAATGATAGAAATGGAGATTCAGGAAGCCGGGATCACAACGGACTCCCAACTCGTAGTTAGGCAGCTAGACGGAAGTTATCAAACAAATGACTTGCTGCTTAAATACAAAAGGAAGGCAAGGAGCTTAATGGCAAGAATACCAAACCTAAAAATCAGACACACAAGCCGAAAAGATAATAGACATGCGGACGCGCTGGCATTCATTGCGACAAAAATCACAGATCCGGATATTACTTCAATCGAAATAGGAAGAATTCAAAACTCGTCCGTAGAAGACTTCTAAGGTGAGCAGGTAATAATAATCGAAAGAGAAACCGAGGACTGGAGGCAGCCGATCAAACGATACCTGGAAAATAAGGAACTGCCGAGTAATCCCTTGGAGGCACATAAAGTAATTAGCCGAGCATGAAATTATAGGATCCTCGACGGGGTACTATACAGACAATCATACTTAGGTCCCCTATTAAGGTGTGTCCATCGATTAGATGGAAGGATGCTCATGACAGAACTTCACAGTGGAGAGGCAGGGACCCATGGTGGAGCAAGATCTCTAGCCCAAAGAACCAAAGATCAGGATACTATTGGCCATACATGTGCGCAGATGCAAAAGACATATCTCAGAAGTGTGACGCCTGTCAAAGATTCGCAAAAAGGATACATGCGCCATCTACAAACTTGAACTCAGTTCGAAGCCCATGGTCATTCGCCAAATGGGGGGTTGATATAGTAGGTCCTTTCATTCCTGGGTCTGGACAGCGCAAATACATCACCGTCGCAACTGACTACTTCACCAAGTGGATTGAAGCAAAAGCATTAAGGAATCACACGGGGCGAGAAGTCTTCACCTTCTTTTGGGAAAACATATTTTGCAGATCTGGCGTTCCTGCTGAAATAATATCGGACAATGGAACAGAATTTTTAAGCGCTGACGTCAGGGAACTGCTTAACCAATACAACGTAAGGCTGGGAACCTCCACCCCGATCTACCCACAAAGTAACGGCCAGACAGAATCAACTAACAAAACAATAAGGGAAAATATGAAGAAACGGGTTTTGCCACACAAAAAGCAGTGGTGCTAGCATCTCCACAACATCTTGTGGGCATTCCAAACCTCACGAAGGGAAGCAACAGGCATGACCCCATTTCACCTTACCTTCGGAACAGAGGCAGTGCTACCTACCGAGATCATGCTACCAACGGATAAACATAAGACGTGGGAGAAAAATTTAACTGCAGATCTGATTTATGCAAAGCTAGACGACTTGGAAGAAGATAGAGAACGCGCCTTACACCACATAATCAATTACCAGCAAAGGTTAGCTAAGGAGTATAACAAAAAGGTCATAGAGCGGGAATTTCAGCCTGGCGAGTTGGTCCTACGAGAGATACCTCCGTACCAAAAGGGAAATGCTGGAAAATTGGAACCAGTATGGGAAGGTCCCTTCATAATAAAACAAGTAGCGGGGAAAGGAGCTTACAAGTTAATCGACGAAGACGACAACACGGGATTAGGCAATGCGTGGAACTCAAAGTACTTAAATAAATATCACTCATAAAATGCAATGTATTACGGATATTAGACTTCAAATGGCAAGTAATTATTGTAGTTACTGATTTTTACTCTTATTAAAGAAATTCGAAAAAAACCTCGATACGGCAGGAAAAGTCCTCGAAGAAGTAGGCACATAAAAGACCTCGATTGATAGGCACACATAAGTCCTCGCAGGGTGGGCATAAAAGTCCTCGAATGGTAGGCATAGCCCTCGCATGGTAGGCATCGAGCTGATGTACGTATAAGCTGTCATGGCCCTGCAGTTTACACGACACAGTACTCAATCCACAAGACACCTCGATAGCGGTGGATGCACTGACTCTAAGCTACATAAGCTAAGATTCAGCTGGATCCACTACCATTGCGACCACTGGGACCTTCTCATTGAGGCGTCGCGGGGACAATAAATGGGATTAACATCTGCCTTTAAGGCGGATAGAACCCCGAGGCAGCTGACAAACTTGCATTCATGGGAATGTTGGGCAAGTCATGCAGCCGAGGGATCTCCAAGTCATTAAAACTCTGCCATAAGGAGGGGCGGGCGAGAAAAGGAATAATCGGATTCTAGGCCGCGATAGGAGAACAGTACCATGTCTAAGCTCCAGCTTTGACCGACACTTCCCCATTGAGTTACCTCATTACTGAGACCAAGAATCACACTCGCCCTACTAAGGTCAAATGGATCATCGGAACACTATCATGTTCCCTTGGAAGACACTGAGCTATGTTCGTGACCCACCTTCGGTACAAAGGCGAGCTGGGGCATCTATGGTCTCGATAGCCTAAATCTCTGCTCGAGATAGGAGGGTAGCCTACAGCCTTTGGGAAGGGTGATCTGCAGCCCCCACTAGCTTGGTTTACTGCTTCCCACATCGAAGTAAGCCCCGGAGTCGCATTCTAAGTAACCTTAGGACTGCCGAGAATAGAATAATATCTCATAAAAAATTTACAAAAGGACAAAATCTTCCATTAAAAAATGGGAAAGATACAGTCTGCAGGGAAAATTCACAAAGAGAGTTTAACAAAGTAGAAGCAAACAAGATAAAAACAATAGAAGGCATGTCACATCCTCTACGCAGAATCTTGAACAGCTACGCCAGCTTGAGTATCCTCGGCAGAAGGAGTATCTTTGTCACCCATGGTAGTATCTCGAGCTTCTGGCTTCGAATTCTCTTTGTCACCACTAGTAGCCCCTTTTTCAACATCCCCTCTCGGCCCCTCAAGGCGATCTCCTTTCACGGTCGCAGACTTTTCAGTATCATTTGGCATCTCGCCCCCACTTACACTACCACCAGGCCTCTCGCCCTCAGCTCCTTTCTTACCATCACCTTTACCACCAATATCATTTCCACCATCAACACTACCCTCGTCATCACTACCTTCACCTCCATCATCATCATCACTTTTCTCAGCTTCCTCTACTGCCAACTCAGGGAATACCTCTCCATTCGCTCTTCTTTGGATCATATCCGCCACCACCAGTTGGACTCGAGAAGGTGTCATCAAGACGTCATCAGTCTCCAAGGTAGCATCGGGATCCTCAGCTCCATCTGGATAGTTTGGGGGTTTCATGCCGAAATCCCTAAACAGTTCGCGAGTATGCGACCGACTGAATAAGCCCGCCCTTTCAGACTCCCCTTCAGCGTGACGCTTTAAGGAAATTACTTGTCCTTGAGAAGACCAATCTCTTTTTCCTTTGACTCCAGCGCATCTCGATGGTTTTCATTTAATAGCCCGATATCCTCCTTTGCTTTATTCAATTCATTCTCCAAATTCGACACTGTTTCCGTTTGTACTTTCAGCTCCTCGGCATGAGTATCACGCTCGTCGGTGGCATTAACAAGCTGCTTCTTCAACTCAGTCTCAGCCTTCCGGTACTTAACAATCTTGGAGGAAAGGTCAGCATTCTCACCTCAGACACTCTCTATCTCCTTATCAAGACGAGCAATTTCTTTCCCGCGAGAGTCAGCTAGGTTCAACAGAGAAACGCCATGGCGATAATACTGCAACGCAGAGGCAAGGTAAATTAAGAAGTAAACAAAGAACAAAATAAACAAGGAAAATCAACGTAAGCAACACTCACCCCCTCCAAGATAGCCTGGTGCTTGGAAATGTCAGCATCAAAAGTGGCAAGATCAAACTCTCCAGCAAAAGCCCGAGATAGGAAGATGGAAAAGGCTCGGATCTAATTGACCCTTGAGAGGATTCTCGGCATAGGGTCTCAAGTGATCAGCAACATCTCGCGCAAAGGGGCCAGCCTGAGAACAGATCTCCATAAACTCCTGAATCTCCCCCTCGGAATACTTTCGGCAATAAAATTTCAAAGGCACGATAGAAGAAGCTGCCAATTGGCGCAAAGCCGAGGCATCAACTTCATCCTAATTGGTCCTATAAACATTTAATTCAAAACCAGAGTAGGGAAGATCTAACTCATATTCAACTGCAGCAGTAGCAGAGGCAGCAGAGACACCGACCTTCTTAGGAGAAAGCTTCCCCCCCTGAGATGATTCGGGCTCAGTAGCAGCATTTACCTCTGAGGTATCCCCGGGAGGAGACCTTCCCCTGCCTTTATTCCGAGAATTGTGCCGAAATAAGGGGACACCCTCGTCATCTTCGGTGGCCTCGTCATCAGAACCGACAACGACGGTAGCGGAAGAACTTTAGATTCGAGGCGCCTCGGGAGCTTTGGTCCTCGGCTTACAAACAGTCACATTCGCTAAAACAACACTCTTCCGAGATGGATTAGTAAAAGCATACTTCATCTTTTTTCCACCAACAACCATTTTCACCGGCTGCAAAGTAGCCAACTTATCAGGAAACAAACAGAGGCAAGTATTAATACTCTAAACCAACCGTATCCTAAATGTTTGTTACCAGATTACTTGCCTCCTTTGCAACATCAGCTCGATCGGGCTTCCTTTCCCTTTTCTCTTTCCATCACCTTGTCCTTGGTCTTGATCGGAGCCCTGCTCCGGGTCATGTTCCTCATCCAATTCCTGATCCTGGTCCTGTTCTTGCGTCTTGTTTCTCTGCTCAAGCCTGAAAAGGAGAATGTAAGGAAATTAAATCAAAGAAAACGGAGAAGTTAAGGCAGAAGTAACATACCTTCGCTAGGTAGGCGGTAATCTTAATCTCGGAATCCTTGCGCTCCGCCTCGGAAAAGTACATAGAATAACACTTGACAGGAGGAAAGGAATGCTCGTCTTTAAAACCAGTCCGCTCGACCCGTTCCTCAACATCAGAATAACCAAAAAGGATGGGACCCTCGACGAGTACGGGCTTGGTATACCAAACATCATCGCTGAAGTGTCTCAGTAACAAATTCCACTTCGTCTTCGAAGGATTGACATCATCAAGAACGTGAGGGGCTCGTTGGACCTTCCAAAATCTGACACCCCAGGGGGCAGCCTCCTTGAGAAAACCAAATTTAGCCTCGTAGTGCTTAAAGAAATTATCAGCGGTCCAATAGGAAGAAGGTTTCGAGTCCTCGGGAAGGACGTCATAGTAATTCGATCTACCCTCCGAGCGGGCCACCCACTCGCTTATAAGGCGAATAGAGTTACAGGTCAACTGCATAACCCCTCGGGGAGGGGTGATGCGAGAGTTTATCTCATAGAACAGAGGATTCTCAGGGTTGTACAAAGGAATAGGGAGACCGGCTCCGAGCTGTTCTCCGATAACAATAATTTTATTATTACTGCACTCGTATTTAACAACGAGTTCTGGAGACAAAGTAACACCCTTAGAAAATTCGGTACAAGTAAAAAGCTCGGAATTAAAACCAGACGTCTCGTAGGATCGATCATCTTACGAGAAAGAATTTTCGCCTTAACAGTAGTAGCAGGCGGTTCGCCGGAAACACCACTCTTTTTGGGCCCCTGAAACACAGAAATGGAAAGAGTCAGTACACATCAAGAGAATTAAGTAAGCGGGTGCAAAAGGAAAATAGGGATTTACCATGGCTTCCTGAGAGATGTAAGAACCCAGAGGAGAAGAAGTTAACAGAGATAACGTGAAGGGCAAAGGAAGCAAGGATTCGTCTGGAGGAGAAACTTTGAAGAAGAAGAATAAAAGCTAACCAAGGAAGGGGAAAGGAAGTTTAAATAGGGAAGGATCTCGAACCGGATACGCAGGTCAGAAGGTCAAAAGTGGGCGATGATTTCGAAACCATTAAGAAGAGAGACGTGTGTCAGTCGAGAAAGGCAACCAACTGGACACGTGTCGTAGAGAAGATCGCTAGAAGATTTCCTTCCTCGGATACCCTGCAGGTCTCCAAGTAAGGAAAGACTGTAGATGCACAAATCTGCCGAGACACGTGTCCACACCTCGAGAACCAGGACGAAGGATGAGACAAGACAGTACGACCTCGAGAGGACAGGAGATCTCGTATAGCAACGAATAGTCCCTATCGTGAGATCGGGGGAAGCGCAAAGTGGAAGACAGCTGGAACCACCTACTCTCGGACGCTCGGAAGCATGAAATCTCGGAAGCATCACCGACTTACTCGACAATCTCTGACACCACGATTGCATGCTTTGTCTTATTAGCTGTAACCCACTACTCAGCGAAGCCTATATAAGGCTAGCTCGAGCTCATTTGTAAGGGTTGGATCTTTGTTTTGTCTAGGGTTGTATTAGCCTGATCCAATCTAGGTTAGTAATTTTACATTCTTTATGCTATGTATACATCCATACTTTATGAATAAACAATAGAAGCATACTTGATGGATTCATGAGTTTACTTTGGTTACTTTACATGGCTCGATTAGCTATCTCGTTTAGTATACTCGTTCTCGAGATACCCATGAACACATAGATTCTATGATTCTCCTAATGGTTATGGAGTACAAAGTCCTTAAGCATATTTTGTACACACAGAGTATTAGTGTATGTTTTCACATACATTAAATCCCTTACCCAGATAAAATGATAGCTTGCATAGTTGATTGGATGTAACTGATAGTCTCTCCCTGGACACCATTTGTCCTCCGAGATTCTGATAGTCTCACCATTTCCCATTATCCAAACATCATTTTCTCTGACGTGCACAGCTTCGTTGCTTATATTCTTCCAAGCCCAATAGTTCTTATATGAAGCCTCATACTTTTCATTTAGAATACTGTTGTCAGGGTAATACTTGTGCTTCAATACTCTAGCTAACAAAGAATCAGGTTCATTCACTATTCTCCAAATTTGAGGAATCCCATTCCTCCCATATCTTTTGGTTTATAAATTGTGATCAAGATTTCAGACATACGGTTTTTGATCTGTTCTTATCCCTGCCTCGAAAGAAATCTCTTTAGAGCTTTGAATCTTTCTCAATGATAGCCACTGACACTCTACAACAGTTCATCTGGTAGTAAGGTACAATTGAAGAAGAAGTTTGAATATATATGTAGACTTACCAACACATGAGATTCCAGTTCAGGAGTTTTCCTTCCACCCGAATAACCACATGTTGAAACCAAGTAATTATTGAGGTGTGAGTGAATAAAGGTGTAGATGGTGAAAATTGGAAGAGGGATAAAAATGTAAAACGACTCTCTAATTATGCCTTGCCAAGAGGCAATTGCCTACTCAGGCGCATCTCTATAGCTCAGAATACAACCTGTTCTGCAAGCTGAATATGCTCTCTATGAGTTCTCTCTTATAACTCCCGGTGGAGAGAATAATATCATAGTGCAATGCTGAATAACCCCACCAACTCATAAAACTACCAGTTTACTTCATGTCGACATCGCCTCGAATTACTCGACATCAGAACTAAATTGCTCACTGGTACCATAGTGGAGAGTTAACAGAATCGCATCCTCATGGATTTCCTCTTAAAGTACGACTCGGTACCTGAGTCTCAATGAAAACCTCAGAAAACATCATGGCTCTAGGCCTGTCCAGAAGTCTCTGAGAAGTATACAACAACCTAAACACACTTAGGCAGGCCACAATCTAAACACAAAATGGCATAATATACCATGGATAAGCATGCCATGACCTAAAATACGCCATAGCCCGAGTGCACAAACATGCCATAGTCGAAGTGGCGTGGCCTAAATGCGTCACAAAAGATTAGCCTTGGCCAATGGCCAAGGCTGTGACCTCAAAACCATGGCGCCACAAATGTTGGCCTTGGCCATGGCGCCATAAAAGTTTGGCCTTGGCCACAAGGCCATGGTGGCATAAAAGAGTGGCCTTGGCATATGCCAAGGCCGTGGCCGCAAGGCTATGGCGCCATACTCATGGCGCCATGAATTCTTAGCCTTGGCCAATGGCCAAGGCTGTTTCTATAAGGCCATGGCACACACCCATTGTGCCACGTCCCTGTTGGCCATAGAGCCATAGTTATGCAACCTGTTTAACTCAATACAACCATGCAATATCTTCATACTACACGAGATATCAAAACATCACATGGGGGGATAACTTTAGGGGTATTGGTCTGGCGATCTACGACAGTTAGAAAGAAAATGATAGAGATGATGGACAGTTACGAGAAGGTGGTGCTGAGTGGACACGTTCTACGACTCTAGCAGTTATAGAGCACAACTCATGTCCTACACTCCTCCACTCTTCCACTGTTTCCACCTTCTCTGTCGAGAGATCAGGGTAAGTTCAATACTATAATTAGAGTCTTCCTCTATCTTCCAAGGTATAACATTTTCAGAACAACTAGAACACCAGAACCTCATAGTACACATACCTGAGTATTCAACACACTTCTAGCCTTGGAGATTTGCAGTCACTCTCATGACAAAGATCTTGAACTTTTACACCCAGAAACACCCATCCTCAACCTGATCTCAAGTTTCTTTCACTGTTTACCTCCCTAGATCAACCTCTATCCTCTCTGTGATCGAAGCAAGACTTGAACGGTCATTGACCTGGTTTAGGTTTGTCTTGTTCGATTTTGATCTCGAGCACTACGAAAGTACCCAGAGACGGTACAATGTTTTTCAGGCAAAAACAAAAGGGTAACCTAAGTAATTTTTATTTAGAGAAAAATGAGGTGTGAGGGGATTGTATTGACTCCTAGGGTGCCAACCACAACACCTATACTACTTTAGTGAATATTGGGACGGAAAAAAATCCCCGATTTGTCAAAGTTTATGAGGTGACCCGAAGCCCTAATAAAATCATTGAAAATGTTAAAAATGTACTGACCCTCACTGGCAGTAGCACTATAAAAAACGAGTAGATCATCAGCAAATGACAAATGTGATATAGGAGGGACTTTACACTTAACCTTTATATCATGGACAAGATCATTTTCTTCAGCATTAGAGATGGCCCTAGACAGTACCTCCATGCAAAGAATGAAAAGATAAGGAGAAAGAGGGACTCCTTGTCTAAGACCCCTAGTGGGAAAGAATTGTTCAGAAGGAACACCATTCAACAGCACTGAATAAGACACAGTGTGAATACATTAATGAACTAAATTACACCAATTCTGACTAAAGCCCGTCCTAATAATGACCTTGTTAAGAAAACCCCATTTGATCTTGTCAACAACTTTTGACATATCAATTTTTATTCCATAAGAAACTTTTTTCCTCTTTGAGCTCGCATAGTATGAATCTATGAAAATATTATAACTTATCTACCACCCAGGAATAAAAGCCTAGGGTGAAGAGACGAAGGTACCGAGTACAATACCAAATTTTTTGCCCGATAACCTATATGACTAACTTTGCACAACCTTACGGATTTAAAGGTTGATTTACCAAAGTAGTTTCTGCGCTGATTAATTCACACTGATTGGGTATTCATACAAGACTACAAAAAGCTATTTGTTAACATACATAATTATTTAATTTAACGTAAATGTAAAGACCAATATACTGCGAATAAAGTAAATCACACACACAATATTTTGTTAACAAGAAAACTACAATCTTGTAGAAAAACCAGGAACCTCGTTCAAACCAAATGAATACTCTTAAGAATTAATTCACCATACTATCAGACTTCGGTGATCACGATGGCTAAGATATTATGATCCAATCCCAATGCTTCCCCTCAGTATTCCTGCCTCTCCAATCACGTAGTGATCTCACACTTGTAATCCCTTAAAACATTAGATTTAAGAGTTTCTCCATATCCCTTGGTGATGAGTATCGCTACCTGACCTCCAATCAGACGACTTTATTTCCCTTGTTGCTGATTAGACTTTAATTATTGTTCCGCAGTTCCAGCAACAGAGATATTAGATATTTGTAGACCCTTATTGCGCATGCCATCTTATTTTCTGTTCAGTTAATTAAATTCCAAAAGTCAAATGTCTTCTTCAGCAAAAACTAGTGTTGCAGCCCGTGCGTTCGCACGGGCCCGAGTCCTTAAGGTGGTAAGGTGTCCGTCTTCACTATCGAGGCCCATACATGTTTTGGGTGTATCGTAGTCTTTCCAAGAGATGAATTTGGATATATCTGAAATCTACATTGAAACCAATTTTTGTGAGTTGGACAACCTTCTCA
>JAJJMA010068940.1:0-11505 GCA_023529015.1 Papaver nudicaule
GACTAAAATGATATATATTCAATTTCTTCTTGTGTTAATTCGGCTGCTAACACTGTGCCCCCACTTCCATAGACAAAGACTGGTTCCACTTTTTTTTATCGATGTTAAGTATGTTGTGCAACTTTAAGAATTCTTTGTAAAGGTTGGGTTCTGGCATGCTGTAGTTCATCCTGGATGCCTCTGTTTCTTTCTTTATTTTCCAATGAAGAATGCTTTCATGGTGAGAGATCATGGCTGTAAGCTTCTCATCTCATGTGATTCCTACATTATCTCTCGGATTCCTAACTTTCCGTAAAAGCCAAATTCATATCTACGGATTTCTTTAAAAGATTTGAGCAAAGGTTTGAGATCTTTCCCGATATAAAAAGATCTAAATTAATTAACTATGAGTTTTTTATGTTAACGGGGGTCTTTTTTTTTTTTTAATATTGCTGAGTTGGCTATTCGGTGGACCCAAGAACGGCGAGTTATGATTGGCTGAAAAATCCATGGTGGGGCCTCGAGCTCTAATATTCGAGCTTTGTTCAACTTTCAACGTGGATGAGTTATTTGGTACTCCTATTATTGTTTTAATATTATAGGCTAAAAAGAGAACTCTTACATTTTATATGGACTAAGGCCGGTTCCAATGGTCCAAGCAAAACACAAATTATGCGTGTTTTGGCTGGCTATGGACCTAGCAGAGGGCCAAAATGACGTTGCAACTTTGCAACGTGAGATAGAAATAGTGTCGTCGATGGAATTTCCATCGGCCATACTATTTTTGTCGGTCAGATCTACGGCTGTGATTCCTCTCAGAGCATCCACAACGTTGAGCCTGTCAAATGCCAAATCCTATCACATATTTAGCATTTATAATTGAAATTTTGGAAAAGAAGTTTAGTGGGCGGATGCTATAATATAGCAGGGCGCAAGTGTTTTATGCGCACGACTAGAGACGGAGTTGAATAATGTGTTTCACCAACAGACGCAAGCGGACATTACGTCTCACAATATGCACATTCTAATAATGCATTTCGCATGAGGCGGAGAATTGAAATGCGTTTTTAGTGGAACGACCCATGTTATTGTCCCCTCTTGTCATGCGCAGTTATATCATGTGCCCCATTGTCAAATGTATTCCTAAAACACTATACTCCTCTCACCAGGCGTACTCTTATGCTACTCTCCATGGTGTACGCACTCTTATACTACGTCTTATCAGACGCATTGTTGAAGTGCGCTTCACACTAACGCATTATCACAATACGCTTGGCCTTCAGACGCATTATCGCGCTGCGTTTATCGATAGACGCCCCGTACAATTACGTTTCTCATTGAACGCCCTATATAACTGCGCTCCATCAAATGCTATCTGGGGTCTCAAATTTGAGACGAAACCCTAGAAATGCTATCCTATATTTGGGTATGGCATGAAGACTGTGGTTAGTTTTTTCACTTTTGGATCCTAAATATAACTATAGAACCCATTATAGCATCCCCATTGTGGACGCTCTCAGCCTATATATACCCTCATTTGGTATCTTCTCAACTCACACCTTCACAACATTTGTAGTAGTATTCTAAGATCTACTACGATTGCGCACTCCGCTATCTATCTTTTTGCTAATTTCCATATGGCTCGTGGCAAAGCAAAAAATAAGGGGAAACAACATGTTACTCAATCATCTCAATATGAACCTGAAGTCTACGACGACGATAGTCAAGAAATGGGTGAAGGAAACTCTGGGAGAAGAAGCCGCGGCCAATCGTTCACTGCAAGCGAAGACATGATCATCTGTTCCAACTATGTACGATTTACTGAAAATCCCATTGTTGGTGCTCATCAGGACAAGGCGACTTTGTGGGGGAGCATATTTGATCAGTTCGAGCAGGAGACGATGAATGTCACTTGCCGTACAGACGTTTCGTTGTGCAACCACTTCGTCACGATCAATGCACAAGTGCAACTGTTTGTGGCCGTGATCGTGCAGGCTGAACGAAGGAGACAAAGTGGGGAGGGTGACACGAACGTCGAACGAAAGTGTTGTGAGGCATGAAAAAGAGAGCATGGAAAACCGTTTGCCTATGAGGAGTGTTACCATAATTTGAAAGTGTTGCCAAAGTACGACCCAAAGATGCTGCTCCAGATGAAGTCAGTCCCTAAAGCTTCACCGTACAATCAAGGTTCGCCACACTCCCAGGCGTCTCCATCCTCGCCCTTTTCTTCCACATTTTCCTCACAGATGGGATCACCAGGTGCAGGAGGTAGTGGAGGCAGTGAAGGAGGGATCACGACTGAGAAGGCGTCCACAAATGCTCTTAAGTTCCAGATGTTGTGTGGCAGGAACCAGGCGAAGAAGCTACGACAAGAAAAGGCTGATGCTGCTGTTGAGGGGAAAGGGTTCAACATGGATGCGTATATAGACCCCCAGAAAGAAACTTCCAAACTACGATCGGCTGAACGCAAGGTCCTGAACGGTGAACTTAAGAAAAGTCGGCTCTCCCAGGAGAAGTATGTGAATAACCATGACAAGCACAAAATCATGAATGGTAATACCTCAAACATGAATGAGGAACAACTGTATATCTGGAAGATGGACTTCGACCGGATTAAACGCCAGATAGAGGAACAGTTGGCCGCACTACAGTCTAGTGTTAATGGACCACCTACTGTCCCATCAGCAAATGCTGATGCATCTGACGTCGAAGCAGGAAAGGATGAGGAAAACATTTGGGCAGACCAGTAGGATGTTCATCATCATCATCATCATCGGCAAGGGCAGCAGTGTGTGTGGTAGTATCATCATCATCATCAAGGGCAGGAGTGTGTGTAGTATCATCATCAAGGGCAGCAGTGTATAGTAGTATCATCATCAAGGGCATCAATGTGTAGCAGTATCATCATCATCTATCCCATCAGCAAATGCTGATGCATCTAACGTCGAAGCGGGAGAGGAGGAGGAAAACATTTGGGCGGACCAGTAGCATGTTCATCATCATCATCATCATCATCGGCAAGGGAAGCAGTGTGTGTGGTAGTATCATAATCATCATCAAGGTAGGAGTGTGTGTAGTATCATCATCAAGGGCAGCAGTGTGTAGTAGTATCATCATCAAGGGCACCAGTGTGTAGTAGTATCATCATCATCAAGGGTAGCAGTGTGTAGTAGTATCATCATTAATGGCAGTGTGTGTAGTATCATCATCACCTTTGCCAAGTGCAGTTTGTCAATTTTCATCACCAACGGCAATTGCATTATCATCATCGGATCGTTTTTTTTTTTTAATCTTTTGCGAAAGGGCATGGCACACCCTTTTTACTAATTAAATCGGAACGTTTTTTTTTTTCTTTTGCAAAAGGGCATGGCACACCCTTTTTACTAATTATAGCGGAACTGATTTATATTTTGTAAAGGGCATGGCACACCCTTTCTACTTATTGTAATTATGGTCTTTAATTTTAATGAAAAACTCTAGTTATATAAAATTCAAATCTTCATTTACTTACGGGGAAAAAAAACCCTGATTACAAAAAAAAAAAAAAAAAACTTAAACAACAACAAAATAAAAAAAGACTTAATCATCATCTTGATCATCCTCAACCTCATCACATTCACCATTGCACAAAGAAAAAAAAGTTAATCATCATCCTATTCATCTTCATCTTCATCTTCACCATGTCCAGCAGCTCTTCGTCCTTCTTCTACCCAAAGATGAGCACAAAGATCACTCCTTAATCTTTCGTACAAATTTGGATTCCGAATGTGATTCATCATCCGCGCATAGTCCCTTGCAGGCATACCCCGTTGTGGTACAACATCCTCCCTCAAATCCTCGTCTGGATAGTTGGTCCAGGATGCATCACAACGAGTTTCGAAGATTACCATGTTATGCAGAATTATGCAAGTGAGCATAGTCTTATGCATTTCACGGGGACTCAAACCACGGAAAGGACCACAAACGATAGCAAATTTCTTCTTCAGAATTTCAAAGGCACGCTCAACATCCTTCCTGAAGGCCATCTGCATTCTGTTGAAATGCCTCATTGCCTTACCCGTATTCCCTGTAGGCACTCCCCTGAACGCTTGGACCAATGTTGACCACTTAGGATATATTCCATCAGCAAGATAATACCCATTAGTGTACTGATTGCCGTTGATATTGAAATTAACAGGGGGGGCTCGGCCCTTCTTAAGGTCTTCGAAAAGAGGCGATTTGTGCAAAACATTAATGTCATTTTGCGAACCAGGAAGACCAAAAAAAGCATGCCATATCCAACAATCTTTAGTAGCCGCAGCTTCTAAAATGACAGTTGGCTTAGCATAATGACCCTTGTATTGACCAGCCCACATTGTTGGACATCCTTGCCACACCTAGTGCATGCAGTCGAGACTACCTAGCATTCCCGGGAAACCCCTCGCCGTATTCACTTTCAATATCTCTCGTATATCTTTCTGGTTGGGCTTGCGCAAAAACTTTGGACCGAAATGTTCAATCATAATTTCACAAAACAATGAGAGATAGTGGAAGGCAGTTGTTTTTCCCATTCGGATGTACTCATCAAGGGAATTTGCCGGACAACCGTAACCAAGAATCCTTAAGGCCGTCGTAACCTTCTTCTCTGGACTGTAACCTCTAATATTACGACAATCAAACTGATAATCAAAACAAGGTTCAACTCTTATGAGCTCCGCAATAATAAATTTCGTCAAGTGTCGGGGCATGCGGAAGCGACGCTGAAAATCTTGGTCGGAATACACACAGTCTTCATTGAAATAATCATGCATCATTTTTTCGTGGTAGAATTCCCGATCACGGTAAGTGTATCGCCTACATTGTACTACTTTTGGCTCAGGTTCCATTGGTATTGCACCGGTATAGATCTGCAACATAGTGTCGAACTGCTCTCTTTCTTCATAAGAGTCAGAATCAATTTCCTGCAGCATATGAACAATTCTTTTTTGATAGGAATCAAAATCGATCATTCTTCTTTGCACCTCTTCATCAGATGAATCAGAAGAATCATGTTCATACTCCATTGGTTAACAAGAAAAAAGAAAGAAATTCAGAAGCTGTTTGTTGCAGCAGAGTAAAAATGTGTTTGATGTGAGAAATGTGATGAAGAATGTGAAGAAGAAAACGTTTGAGGGTGCATTAAACAGGCGCAACGAATTAGACCGTTGGATTGGAGCGAGATTTGATCGATGAAAGTTCCATATGTCGATGGAAAATCCATCGATCAACAGTCACTGCCCCATTTTTACTTTGCTAGGCCACATTGGATTGCAAAGGGTGCAGTTTGCCTGGCTCCATGGAACCGGCCTAAACACCATAAATGATTGGGCTAAAATCTAATTTAAGATGAATTTTCTATACAATTTTTTTTGGGCCAACTCCAGGGACGGGTTGAAGCCAAATCTAGCCCCTTGCTAGGTCCGTCCATGAGTTCAAGCCATGTCATCAAGTGTAGGTAGGCTCACATCTATCTATCTGACCTGTTGAATTCTTTGGAGGAAACACATCAATATTCGATGGGCATTCAAATCTGTAGAGAGATTGTACAGGTAACAGGTTAATGCCAAAGGATGTCAAGTGCACAAGGCTGAAGACACTTGAACATGGTATGCTTCCAATTAAAAGATGCCAAATAAATGAAAGGAAATTATTTATCTGCAATTGAATTTTTAACCGTTCAAACACAATGAAACAGATTATGCAAAACTAGTTCCCCATTTTTCATGTTTTTCCCAAGATGGAAATTGAAGAGTGACTGAAATCGAAGGATGAAACAAAATCAGAAAAGACATACACCGCCCAGAAGCTAGGAGCTTGTAAGGAAAGTATTCTATTCCAACGGTTCAAAATCAAGAACAAATAATCTTAATCATTTGTGGCATATTGTACAAAGGGGAAGATTATGCTCTCTTAACAGATTTAGCAAAACTATTTCCTTTGCTTAGCGAAAGCCGATCATGACAGAATCCACGGGATCTATGGAAAAGCGGAATACTTCCATATGCATCAAGACCGTGATTCCCCATGCCCTCAAAGTAATCCAAGTCTAAAGTCTGAACTAGTGAAAACTGAGCTGTAACAAATTAATGATACGTATTTCCAATCCTTTGTTATATCTATGAAAGGCTATTAGGCTGCATAAAAGAACATTCATTTTACTATAGCACCAAAACGCACGCACCTCTGCACGCCTTATGATCAACTCTCTCATTTCATTAACCTTTCTTTGTAAGTCAAGTAAATGGTGAATGTTTGTAGCACTTTTTCTCTCTTTTCCCTCCCTCTATCCCAGTTTTTACCGCTTTCAGCCTCATCATAACAAAACGTAGGGAATTCGTCTCCTCATTTTTCCCCAAGTCACTTAGCCAGTTACTTTCTACACTAGGAAGAAGATCATTACTTTCATAACTTTATTTTACAACTGGTTAACAATTTGAAGAAATTTTGGAAATGTTGCTAGTACTATTTGCACATGGTAATTGGTATAGGTTGCACAATTGTGTTGGTGTGTTTATTCTTTTTATTGATCAATAAAGAATTTAGAGATCACGAAATAAAGAATTTAGTGCCGACGAGTTCAGAAGAAATTTTTTTCACGTTATCATATCACTCAATAATTTTATCACTGCTTTGGTTTGGTTTTGCATTCAGTTGTGCATAATCAACATAAATTCATGATATATACATTCAACTACAAACAGTTACAAGCATTTTACAAGGGAACAAGTGGTTTCCCTAGCTACTTTCAAAGCTCTATACTAATATATTACAGAACAAATATGATACACCTGTCTATTAAGGTCTGATTCCTTCTAATTCTGGCAAATCATGATCTAAGAAAGAATATACTCAATTCTTGACCAGAACTCCCACCAGGATTAATCATATGAAATGATTCCGAGTCGACCGATCCAATAACTCGTTCAAAACTCGCTCTCAGGTACATAAGATCACCTTCTTCTGATTTCGGCGAAACCGGCAACACCCCGGCACCAACCGACACAGACTGCATCAGCTTAAATACTGCTGCGTCACTCTCAGTCATCTGTCGTCTGACAGCAAATCCGACTTTACGACCGTTACAATACATAGACCAAACCGGAACTAAAAAGAGGGACCGAGCTGAGTTATTAGACTGTGAGTTACTCCTGACTCGGTCACATTCGAGTGTGATTCTAAGTAACCCATGTTGCATTTCTTTCGCGAGATAAGAAGTTGGAACAGCAAATTCAAGTAGCAACAGAGGCGAACTTTTGGAATCATCTTGAAGACAGAAATTGATTCTTCCTCTCCGATAACCAAAGAACGTTCCAGTTACCGTTGAGCCGTGATGAGATGATTCAGAATCCGTAGAAGATGAATCGGTGGTTGATGATGGTTGAAAACCGCAGCATGGAACCATACATTCAACTAATGAACGAAATGATCTTCGGAATCTAACTTCACGTCCACAATCTATGTCTGTTGGGGTATCTATAATGTATAGAGGACCTCTTTGGTTTCCTAAATCTATCATCCTCATGATGGATGTTTCTAGAGCGAAAGAGAGTTCAGAGGAAGTAGAGAAAGAGAGTGTAGAAGTGGAAGTATAATGGTTGTGGGAGGGGAAGAAGACGGAGTACCGTCTTAAATAGGGAAGAGGATGTGGGACGAGGAGTCTGGTTGATAATTCAGCCCACGGGGCATGTAGGCCCTTCCCTAGATGCACCCTTTGTGTGTGTTGGTACTTGGTGGTAGTGCGCGTGAGATGGATTATCAATCAATGTATGTATTTGAAGTTGTAATCTCAAGTATCTACCACAAGGAGCGGAGCTCTGTGAATCGGGCGACAAAATTTTTTAATCACTTTCTGATCTCAAGATTTAATCACTTTCTGATCTCAATCATCCCAGAAAACTACATTGTTTAACTCAGTATTGTTTCCTGATGGAAAAATAAGTTTTTTAAAAGCATCTTATGTTACAGTTTGCTCAAACTTGCGTCTGGTTTTTAGTTTCTGCAAAATGAATCACAGTTTTTTAAAACTTTTTGAAGTTATGATTGCTAATATGGTTTACTAATTTGTGCAGGTTCCCCTTCATCATTCTCCTTCTGGTCGCCATTCCAATTGTGATTACCAAGTCGTGGTAAAGATTCCAACACCAACAGGTTTTGGATTTCTAAAGCAAGTCGTGCTATTTTCCTAAACAAGTCGTGTTTTTGCAGTCCTTCATATCCTGGTTTTATCTTTACTGCGTTATCTTGTCGAGATTTTGCACATCCTTCACCAAGGTCTCATCATCATCTAAACTATCATCATGTCTCTATCATCCAGTTTCAAAACCTTCATGAATTTTCCGAGTTACGACTTCCTCAAATCGGAGCATAATTTTCGGAGCAATACCGCCATTCTGGGAATTCAAAAATTAGTCAACACCAAATTAGGAAAGGATATATTCAGCATTAAAATCTCCTTAACAGATGTTCGGAAAATACTGAATTACAGGTATTATAGGAAACTAAAAGATCCTAACATATCCTGTACAACATACATAAACCCTACCCACTGTCAACATCGCAGTACCCCTTTGTTTTACAAAACCCTACAATTCTACATCATGGAGAGTCATAGAGCTTCTCAAGCCAACTCCCTAGCAGCCAAGATGCAACAAACAAAACTAGGATCATCATCAAGATCAATCAGGAAACCAGGTCTTTCTGCGCAAGAGATAGATGAAGCAGCTGATGAATGGTCTGTAAGTTTATTGGGTAAGATTTTTGCACCAAGAACTATAAGATATACAGACATAGTGGAGGAGATCAACTACATCTGGAGGCAATACAAAAGAGTTACAGTGAGGCCTTTGGGTTCATCACTATACATATTCAAGTTTAAGCAAGAAGAATATATCAAAGATGTACTGAAGAAAACTCCTTGGTCTGTGCAAGGTCATCTTCTTTCACTGCAAAAGTATAATCCGGATATTGAGCCAGAGAAACACATTTTCAAGAGTGAAACTTGGTGCATAGAAATCAGAGGTTGGAGATACGTTCTACCAACACAAAAGCTTGTGAATAGCCTGTGTGCAGACTTGGGAAAGAATGTTCCTCCTGGGGACAAGAAGATGTACATAAGAGGTAGTCATCTGACTACAGTTTTTGTAGAAATCCCTGTTGGTGAACCTCTGAAGGGTGGATGTTGGATCAAGTCGAAGACTGGAGAGGATATTTGGCTTACTTTTCATTACAACAAGCAACCACACAACATTTGTGATAAATGTTTTGTTGTAGAACATAATAATGAGCTCTGTGAAATACTTGAACAAGAAAGACAAGTAGAGAGGATGACTGAAAAAGATTATGCAGTCTGGCAAACTACAGAAGATGGGCAGGCCTTTGAGGCTGCCTATAGGAAAGTCTTGGATGGGAGAAACAATTTATTGCAGGCAGCCCAAATCGATGGGGAAGGGCAGGCAAATATTGGTGCCGTTAGCAATGAAATGGATGAAAATAGCAGAGCTAATGCACAAACTCAATTCGATGAAGAAGATAATTCATTTCTAGATGCTGAAAATTCAGAGGAGTCTGGTAGGAGAAACACTAAGAGAACCAGAAAAGAAGAAGCTCATGGAAATTCATCAAACACAATCCCAAATCAAATCCAAAGTCATGAAAACCCCATCTTCACAACCTCAGAGTCAATTCCAGGTCTAGATGATGATGTAGACATGAGGGATTTCGATGAAACCAAGATCAGAAAGGCTACTGCATGTGAAGGAAACAACTCCAAAATCACAATTGGGGCAACACAAACTAGGAGGATGAAAGGGGGGACAACCAATCTGGTAATATCTTTTTTCTACTATAAAAACTCTCATCGATTTTCCTTTCAATTAAGTCATAAATTTAATCTAGGTTTAATTTTGTAGGTAATTTTTGTTAGTCTGATTCACAGTAGTTCTCTAACTAAGCTAAGCCTCAGTCAATATCATATAAGGAAAATCATGAGAATCCTTTCCTGGAATGTTCAAGGCCTAGCCAAAAAATTCACTAGAGACCAATTAGCTACACTTGTTAAAGCTCAATCGCCTGATCTAATATTCTTGTCTGAAACAAAAATTGATGAGGATAGTATGATAAATGTTGCTAGATCCTTGCATTATTACAATTACACATGTATTAACAGGGTTGGCCTTGCAGGTGGACTAATTCTTATGTGGAAAGATGGAATTTCTTGTGATATCTGTGCAGCTTTTAACAATATTATTCATGCATTAGTCAAAGTTCATCCAGGGAAACCAGAAGTCCTAATATCATTTATGTATGGTTCAACATATTTAGATATTAAGAAAACCCAATGGGAATTTATGTTAGAGTTAAGTTCAAATTTGGATCAACCATGGTTAGTACTAGGTGATTTAAATTTTCACTTTCATAACATACTGCAATCCTCTTCTGTTAGCCATGATGATAGATATGTTCAGGATAAGGTGCAACTGTGTGGTTTGCTAGATCTAGGATATGTTGGTAGGGATTTTACTTGGTCTAGTAATAGATATGGTACTGGTACAAGAAAAGCTAGGATTGATTATGCCTTAGGAAATAGTAACTGGTGTGTGAATTTTCCCCTTGCTAAATTGTTGCATCTTAGTCAGGCTGGTTAATACCATTGCCCAATCATGCTTCTTACAAAAACTGTTCCCAGAAAATTGTGGAGACCTTTTAAATTTTTTGCAAATTGGATGATGCATGAAAACTTTAGAAGCCAATTAAAACTAGGTTGGCAAACAGATGAAACAGGCTCCCCTGCACACATCCTAGGCAAAAAACAACAGAGCACTAGAATCAGACTAGGCCAATGGAATAAATTGGAGTTTGGTGATATCAGCTCAAATATCACCAAAATCCAAGACCAACTCCTCATAATCCAACAAGAACCAGTTTCCACTTCACAGCATGATAGAATAGTTCACCTGAATAAAGAATTAGATAAATGGTTCATTATTCAGAGTGAGTTCTATAAGCAAAAATCAGGTGATAAACTAATACTAGAGATGGATAATAATACCAGATATTTTCATACTCTAGCAAATAGAAGAATGTTCAGGAAGAACATAGATTCTCTGAGTGATGCTCAAGGTGTTTGGTATAATGATAGGGATGACATTGGAAGAGTTCTTACCAATCATTTCAGAGAGGTAAGTACTACAGTTAAACCCATGATGACTGATTCTGTTTTTGCTAGTATTCCATCAATAATAACTCCAGACAATAATGCATGCTTGGTTAGTGTACCTACTCATGATGAAATTAGGAACATTATTAAGCTCATGCCAGCTTGGAGTTCACCAGGACCTGATGGATTCCAAGCAGGTTTCTACAATGCTCATTGGAATGTGGTAGGTTCAGATATTGTGGATGTGGTTCAAAGATTTTTTGCTACTGGCTTTATGCCAAAAGCTTTAAATAAGACATATATCCTTGATCCCAAAATGTGATAATCCAAAAAATCCTGCTGATTTTAGGCCA
>JAJJMA010068945.1:0-24441 GCA_023529015.1 Papaver nudicaule
GACAGTTCTTCTAACACCACTATTCAGGATTATATCATTACTTGGCTGGCTAAAAATGGTGATTTTGAGAAGTATAAAATGGGTTGTTGTCTCCTTTGGGCTATTTGGCTTCTCAGAAACAACAACTGTTTCAACAAGGGATCTATTAACATCCATTTCACTATTAAGGATGCTCTTTATTGGTACAATTTGTAGATGATTATCAAAGAACCTGTTTCATACCCATCTGAACAGGATATTATGGATTCTGACAACACTATTTGGTCCCCTCCGCCTGGTGATATCATGAAAATAAACTTCGATGGAGCTTCTGGACCTAAGGGTTATGCTTGTGCCGCTGTCATGATGGATATCAAGTCTATTTTTCAGGGTGGGAAAACCAGAGTTTTCCAGTACTCGAGCCCACTGGAAGCTGAAGCTAATGGAGCTTTATTGGGTATTGAACTTGCTCATAGCAGACAGGTTTCTAATCTTATTCTTGAAGGAGACTCTCTTACTGTCATTAACTTATTGAGATATAAGAATTCTGACTGCCCCTGGCGCATCAGAGACATCATCTCCAGAATCAGAGATAGCTGCAATGGGTTTAGTTCTATCTCCTTCAGCTTTATCCGTAAAAATGCCAATGAGTTGGCTCACAAAGTTGATGCTAATGCTACTATAAACCATATGTCTGAGACATGGTCTTCTTCCCCTCCTTCGTGTATTGCTTACTTGTTAAGTGAGTTATCTTCTTTTAACTAGTTTTGTTTTTGTGTTTTTTTGTCGGTTTTGCCCAACCTTCAAAAAAAAAAAAAAAAAAAAAAGGATTATGTTGGTCCAACTTAACTTTAGTTTAAAAAGAAAGAACAAATAAGCTTTATGATATTTGGGTTCCCAATCATTTAGTGTTAACTCAGGACTCATCACTCATTACTTTACTTGGTACACACCAGGAGGGATAATAAATTTTGAAGCAAATTATGATCTATTTGAAACTTAAGTTGCCTTTTAGTCTCGAACGTGGTGCAATGTTTTTACGAGTTCAGGTTTTTAACACAAAAAAAACAAAACAAAATGGGGGTGGGGGGGTGGGGGTGGGGGAGAATTAGAAAAATGTGCAAATCTATGCACAATTGCGTTTTTAAAAATTTACGCGCTTGAATCTGCCACTAAGGCTTGTTCTTATGGAGCCATCAAAACACAAAATTTGAGTGTTTTCGTGGGCTATGGAACCAGCAAACAGGCATTTTGGCGTTAACTTTACAACGCCATATGAAAATTTCATCGTCGATGGAATTTCCATCGATATATAGAAATGCTATCGATATCGATGGAAACTCTGTCGACGTCGTTGAAATTTATATCGACTTTGATATAATTTCCATCGACGATGATATTTCCCTCGATCAGATTTGGCTCATTTAACCACTCATTTCGTTCTTCGCCTATAAATGAGCAACTTCAACCTCATTCACTCACAACTTCTTCTCAAGTTCTTCTATCTTCGGTTTGAAAATTTAGTATTGAAAATGGCTGAATCCCCTCAATATGAACCTCGCTTAATTTCGACAATTTAGGTTCACTAAAGAGGAGGATTTATGTATTTGTAGGAACTATGTGCGGCAAACGATGGAACGCAACGATCCTAGACCATCCAAGAAAAGGGTGTTTATGGGGTAAGATATTAGAAGATTTTTTTAGGGAGCACCCTGGAAACATTAGAAGTCGTACTGTAGAGTCTTTGTCCGGTCGTTTCTGGAAGATCAATTTAAAGGTTAATACGTTTGTGCACATAGTGATTCAACAACATCGAGTAGGATAGTTGGTCAAACCAACGACGAAGTCATTAGTGCAGCGTTAAGGAATGGAGAGTACGCCATAATGGAAAGTCTTTCCGTTATGCTGATTGTTTCAATATCCTTAGGACAAAATACTCGTCGTTTTTATTAGATAAAATTTATTTTAAATTTTATGTAATGCAACAAGTAAATTAATGGAATGGTTAATTTGAATTTTACGATCCTCGTTCAAATATAGTAACACACACTTTCATTGATCAAAGAAAAAAACTAAATACATACGCAAATACGGTAACACACACTTTCATTCACTCAAGAAGGGAAAACTACATAGAAAGAAACACTACAGAAGAAGAAACCCAACATAAACATGTCAGCAAATCTGGAGTTTCATTCACTAGGGTTTCTTGGTTGATTCCGATCCTGAGAAAATCCAGCATTTGGGCTGTAGAGGTTCTGCCCGGCAATCCAAGCATCTGAGCAAATCTTTGGGAATAATCTTCTTGAGTATCAACATCCATTTGGGATCCATAAGAGCTAACTGGTACTGTACTTGTATCGGAATCATTAGCCTGAACATAACCCTAATAAGGTACGGGCCGAATAACTCCAGAGTTCGGATATGGTTTGAATGTACCACCCTGATGAGGAACATAATAGTCTTGTTACGATTGAACCCAGTTGACGTTCCATGGATGATGCTGCGCTAACCCTGTCACCAAGGACCCTGCTGCAGTCACTGGAGTAACATGGGATCCACGTAAAGTCTCCACAAATGATCCACGTAAAGGCAGAGAATCATAATCATTGGGACCACGCAAATTTGGTGGAGGAGTAGTATGGGTATCCTCTGCCTCAGGTGCAGGTTGTGTACACTGTACAACATTGGGACTGATGTTTGAGTGGCGAGTGCGAGCACCACTGCTAGTTCTGGTGTCTCCTCTACTAGGGAGAGTTCTATTCGGGGTGCCTGTGTCCGGACTTCTTCTACTACGAGTGTTATGATTGTGATGAAGAGGAGTTGGGGAAGCAGCGGGAGGTTCGCGTGCGGGAGCTCCTCATGGAGTGGGAAATCTGTCCATGCTCAAGAATGAGCCGGTTCTCCATTTCGTCATCTCATCGAGGTGCATCTGCTGAAATCTACAGAAGAGGTTGTGATAATCGTTACATCTTTGTTGAAGCATCTCACTGGAAGCATTTACCATAGTGTATGGTTGATACTCTCCAGCAACAACATTCTATAGTTCCATTATTGGGTTCAATAGTCTGAACATCGATATCCCAAGAAAACGGTGGTAAATCCGAAGAATATGCATGAGTAGGGTACACATATCTTTGTGAAGAAGAAGAAGAGCCGTGATGATATTGCGAAGGCGGCTGTGAGGAAAGGAAATCACCACTGAGTGGAAGCCTGCCCAAAGCTAGCACGACATACCCACCATAATGTTCTGGCTCTGTAAAAATAGTTGGATCGGCAACCTGTCTAAACCAGTTATCGTATTCTTCTTTGGTTGCAAACTGAATCAGTTGACTATTGGGATCCCGAGCAGACTCCTAAGCGTGGTTCACATCGGCTAACAACCATTCATAATCAGCCTTGCAAATTGTAGAGTTTTCAAATGGGTTGATTGCTTTTGGTAACTGGCCTTTATGTTGTAACATGAGTCTCTCTCCATAGTACCAAACACCTTCTTTTGCTAAGGGACTATACAATACATACATGTGCAAGCTCTTCGTATATATCTCCAAGATGTTAGGACCAGTCTCCCACTCCGGCCAGGCTTCGTACTCTCTACCTCTAAAACTTAAAGTTGTTCGAATTACTCCTTGAAGTTGGTTCATCGTTCTACATGTGGTTCCATCCGTGTGTTGTTTACCAGCCCAGTTATCTTGTCGGTACATTCTCATAATTGGAAATAAGAGGTTATACCGTCTTTCAAAGTGGGATGGCTCAGTCCAAATTGAACATACCACCAGAATTGCGAAGATAAAATAAATTACATTATTGTTGCAGGTAAAGAATAATACATTTGATGAAAAGCAGTTCAGTCTTTCTTACCTCTATAATGTGACAATAAGCATTGAAGTTATTGGATTTCTTTCCGGATGAGACCTCTCTCATGCTCCTGTGTAGCTCGGCTAGCATTGGAGTTCCCCAGTCATACTTATGTGTGACGTCTAAGTTTTCCAAAGTCTCCAGAAAACCAAAATTTACCATCGAATTAGCATTGGGGAAAAAACAATAGCCTAGAACATATAATATAAATATTCTTTCGATCTCATCGTAATGTTCTGAGGGCCAACCATTCGGACTATTATTGAACGCACCATGATATTGCCTCAAAAAATCTCCCAAATATGAAACATTTATTCCCTCACCTCTTTTGGCTTGACCTTACGCCCAGTGATGTAATAGAGGAAGTCGTTCAGACCATATATCACCCTCTTTCCACTTTTGTGAATCGTATGGAATCTTCGATCCTTGGCATACTATGCCGGTCAACATGTACCAATCTAACGGTCCAATACCTATATGCATCATAATATTGAACATTAAAGTTTGCGTATTAAATAATAATAGTCTGCCCCAATTAAAATTTTAATTAAAAACTTACCCGCTTCAAATCTCTGAAGAAAAATGTATTTGAAGTTCTCCAGTACCGTTCGATTAATTTGAGTAATGCTATCCCGCACGGTCGTGCGGGAACGCTGAATAAGCTAGCAGGACTTATAGCCGTTCATCAAAATATCAATGGTGAGAGATTAAGCTTCTAGTTGAATATACAACTGGCATATTTATACATTTAATTATAGGTCCTTTTAGTTTCTTCGTTTTAAACCATGCTCTTTCTCTTAACGTAAGTTCCTCAAGATCTTTAGTTTTCTAGAAAGTCTCAGAACACAACACATAAACTAAAAAGATAAGAAGAGTAAAGATGTATATTGATCGGTCACCAAAATCAAATTGTAATCTACCTAGTTCCAAAATTTAACTTACAGAATTAGATGGTTGGTATACGTAGTGTGTTTCTCCGCATTTTTTTTTTTTTTGGATAGAAACCTAAACCCAATACCAAAAATGTCTGATAGATTTAATACGGTTGAAGACGATTATGATGGTGATGATTGAAGCTCATCATTCACAGCTGATAGATTAGTACGGTTCAATTGACTGATCGAATTGAAGACGACGATGAAGATGAGTATCGAATCCCTACCTCTTTGTTAGTTTTGTTATTTTAATTATCCATGGCTTGTTAATTTTTTTTTATCCATGGCTTGTTGGTTCCTACTGGGGCAAATTTTAGGGGTAATCCGATTTGGGGGAATATATTGGGCTGCACTAATTTTATGATTATGCCAAAAAAATATTTTCACGGTAAAAATAAATATGATGGGAAAACTGGGTGAATGAATCAATCAGGAACAGTTACTCTGCAACCTTTTCTCTTGAATAAACAGTTATCGTCATATCTATTAGCAGTTATATTCACCCATTAGCAGTTATCTTCATCTTCTTCATTGAATTTTTCATAACTTTATTCTAATCTCTGCTCGGATTTTAATTTAGGTTAAGATCCTGGTAGAATAATCTATTATATTTATATATGGATATATATTTAAATAAAACAAATTGCATATAGCAATTTAATTGTGATATGTATGGCAAGTGAAAGCCATTACAATCTCTCATACCTCCTAGAGGACTTTCGATTTCGTTCAATCTTTCATTATAATCAGAGATTACAGAATTCGATGGTGAATTTGGGCATATTATTTCTTTTATGGAAGCATAATACCTTCACGGAGAGTATCATCAAGATGGTCATAAACCATCAAAAGATTTCAATTCTCCTTTCGGTCTACATATATTTCGTACAAAATTTTGTTTTCGATATCTTTCGGTTCAAAATTATTGTATTAATCATGTTTTTCGATTTATGGATGTAATTGAATATTATGTAATTATATTTTATTATGAATGAAGTTTGGGGGTTTCATGCCCCTCATTCCTTAGAAGAAAAAAATGATTATGCAAATAAGAAGAAGATTAATTGAGGCAAAATCGGGTGAAATCTGATTTTGTATAATAGAATTAAATCAGGGGAAAAGAAGAAATAAATTAATGGATTTTTTTTTTTTGTAATTCAACTGTGTATCAGTATTGTTATTTCAATGGAAGATTAGAAATGTACTCACGCTGTTAGTTTTTGCTTCCTTTGTTGGTATAATATATTCAATTAATGACCAAAGTTACTGCATTTTTGATTTGTCATCGACTTAGAGCATCTCCAATGGTGTTTGGATATTTAAAATTGAGTATGATGTGGCAATTTGAGTTTGGATGAGAGTTTGGGTATTTGAAAACTCTCATTCAAACCCACGTCATTAATTATCTTGATTTTCTTACTATTTTTAATTTATTTTGTTAATCAAATTTTATAACTAAATGACATCTGTATTAAAATATGAATCCAACTACCACCGGAGATGTTTATCAAAACAAAAATTTCTTTGCATTCAACTTCAATAAAATTCCTCTTTTTTAGGTGTCCACATAGGACATACACTCAAACACCATTAGTGAGACGAGAGGATACTCATTAAATCTACTGGATTTTGAAACTAATTATCTTTGCTTCTCTGGGGTAATCATATATTAGGAGCCAAATGCACCGAAATAAAAAAAAAATCAAACAAAAATGGTGGATAGTAATCACGAAAAGTGAAGCACCAGAGAAACCGATAAAAGATTAAAAAAGGACATAAGAAGAAATGAATATATAATCAAAGGACCTATCTCCAATAGCTAGAGTTGGCCAGCTGTAGGTTGTTAAGGAAGAGAAATTGGATTTTATTCCAGCCGTAGATATTACAATCAAACGGTACACAAGCTGCTAGCTTATGATGACGTCCCGCGGCCGCGCTGGATAGCACTGCTCTGCTGATATTACTATCTGATTTTTCTCATTGTGAGGTTTGATTAGATAAAACTCTTTCCATGGATATAGTCTAATCTTTAATTATAGGTGGAAGTATATCGCAAACCCCTTTAAGTAATCTTGTGCCTATATGTATCGTAATATACTCCCTCCGTCCCTCTAAAATAGGCGGAGTTTCAAATTTTTGTAGTCCCATTAGATAGGCGGATTTACAATTCCAAGATGGTTTTTTCCACCTAAAACCCTTATTAATTATACATAGGAGATTGTGTTAAGAATGAGACAAAGGGTAAAACAGGAAAGTAGATGGATATGTAGGAATTCAAGATAATTTCTTAATCAAAGAGATTTTTGCTTTTCCGCCTATTTTAGAGGGACGGAGGGAGTATACTAATTAAAGTTTGTGTAAAAAAAGTAATAAATATTACTGTTCGACAAAAATAAAAACTTACCTCCTCTTAAATATGTCGTCTTATGATTCTTTGAGAAATGACCCGGTATAATATTAGGACTACAAAGTTTTCTCGCATTAGCCCACTCTCGAGCTTTCTCCTGACTCCAATTGATATTGGTGGGGTGATCGTCATCGTCCTTATCTGGAACTTTTCTTTTGCTTGGTTTTCTAACTATAGCCTTTGCTCTTATAACTAAGCCTTGCATGATCGATAGAAAAAGAAGAGTGACAAAAACAAAAACTAGAAAAAAATCGAGAAGAAGAAGATGAATGGGGATCGAACCCCAAACACCTGTATTTATACTCGATAGAAATATGGTCGGTGCAACAAAACTAGTATCGACACCGACATAATTTCTATCGACCGATACTTTTTCTGTCGTCGCTGAAATTTCTGTCGGGCTCGACAATTTTTCCATCGACAAATAGTTTTTCTATCAGTTCCCACTGCCCAAATTTTATTTAACTAGGCTACGTGGGATTGCAAAAGGGGTGGTTTGGTTGGCCCCGTAGGAACCAGCCTAACAATGACGGAAATGTAAATTTTACTAACTTTGGATGGTTCATGGCAAATTTTGTATTTCTTCTTTTAGTTTTGAAGATACTTGCATGCAGTTTAACGATTCAAATAATTCCTAAACGATACGGGAAATGTTACATTAAGTAGTTTGAGGAGTAAAATTTTAGTTGTTTAGAACCTTATTTTTCGGCCGAGTAAAAAATTTGGGGGCCGCGCGCTAGCCAACAAAACGGGGACATTTTGGTCATAATTTTTTTCAAAAAGGCTAATCTACCCTTGGACTAATTAACACTAATTTTATGATTAGTGTTAATGATAATTGTTAGTGTTAATGATTTTAATTAAATTTAAACATAAAATCTGATTTTAATTTTTGGGTGAGAAAAATCTTGGGTTTTGGGGGGAGAAGAGGGGAAAAAAAAACCTAGGTTTTTTTGGTGAGATTTGTGATTTTTGTGGTTCACAATGAGTGAATTAAGTGATTCTGAGATGGATAATCCTTTCATATTACTTCCTCGCAACAACAACAACAACAACAATCGTTTAATGGTTGATTCTTCATCTCTTGGAGGACCTCATTTTGAAGATGAAGATGGATTTTATGAGCCAAATCCGGTTGATGAGCCGATTTATGATGAACCCAATCCTTCTAATACACAGGTATTCTTATAAATCTTGTTTATACTCGTTTTATAGCTCGAATCCATGAAAAGATGAGAATTTTTTGAGTATTTTGCGTGCCCAGAAAAATTTTCGGCTCGGAAAATTTGAAAAATGAGCAAGCCGAAACAGTTTCGGCTTAGCTTTTTCATATCTTTACTGCGCCGAAACCACCTGTATATTTCTGAGAAATATGTATTTTCGGCCCATACAATAATTTCAATATCTGAGCCGAAATCTAGGATAAAATTTTGAAAATATATGGAAACCACAGAGACAATTTCGGCTCAAAGTTTCGTGAATATCCTGAAAGCCGAAACAGTTTCGGCTGACAATAGTAGTTTATCGTGTGAGCCGAAATTGATTCTAACTTTCGTTTTTTTTTTATAGGTCGCACTCGCAAACCATGTAAATCAAGAGCTCTTCTCTCGGCCCATTCACGAAGATTCTAGAGAGGAATATTTGAAGGGAATTGGATTGGTAGGTAACTAATAGTTTTATTTTCTTAGTCTATTTCCTACAAAATAATATCTAACTAATACTTTATTTTCTTACAAATGTAGACGTGGTATTCAAGGGAAGAAGTCATAGCCTGGGTTAAGAAACAAGCAAGAGAACTAATGTGCGCAGTTGTAATCGGTAGAGATACTCATAAAAACCGTTTGGTGATGGTTTGTGAGAGAAGCGGAAAAGATATAAATAAGAAAAAGAAGGGTTATGTGTATGTGAAGACCTCATCCCGGATCCCTTATAAGACTAAAACAAGGAAGATAGAATGTCCTTTCAAGCTAGTTTTCAACTTTTTGGGCCATGAAAAGCATTGGGTGATGAACGCTACCATGGATTGTCGTCATAACCATCCACGGCCATTTGATTTTCACGGACACCCCACGATTGGAAGGCTTAAACCCCATGAAAAGTTGCAAGTTGAACGGATGTCTAAAGCAAGAATTGGAGTACGTCACATTCTTACCAAGTTGAAGTTGGACGATCCAAGCAACAAGTCAACACGGCAAACCACCTACAACGCAAGGATGCAAATAAAAATTAGAGATACAAAAGGAAGGAATGTGATGCAACAATTGTTTCAAGTGGCAAGGGCGAATGGTTACACCACGGATGTTAAATTGGATGAGTTTAGACAAGTCACTCACCTATTAATTGCCGATCCGGATTGTCTCAAATTGGCTCTATGCTTTCCACAAGTTCTTATTATGGACTCTACTTACAAGACTAATAAGTACAAGATGCCATTGTTGAACGTTGTTGGCCATACCTCGACGAAGTCACCCTTCACCGTGGCTTTCGTTTTCATGAGAAACGAGAAGAAGGCAAGTTACAAATGGGCGTTAGAGAGAGTAAATCTCTATACGAGGAAGAGCTTCCAAGGGTGATAGTAACCGACAATGAGAGTGCATTGATGTGGGCTATAACAAAGGTATTTCCCGGCGCCGTTAACTTTCTTTGTACGTTTCACATAGCTAAGAATGTGGAGAAGAAATGTCATCCGATTATTCAACCTTTCAAGAAGATAAGTGAACTAGAGAAGATTTCAAAGCTACCGGCGGAAGTGCGAGAAGCCAAGAAAGAAGAGTTCCTTGTGGATTATGCCGACAAGCAAGAGAAGTATGCATTATTCACGACACATTGGGAAGCATTGGTTTTTTCCGAAACCTTGGCGATTTACAACCGGAATTACCAACGTTTGGTTGATCATTGGGGAGTTACCAAGTACCCGGAAATCATGCCCTACTTAAATAAAGTATTGAAGCACCGGGAAAAGTTCGTGCATATGTTTACGAACAAGATTAAACACTTCGACAACCAAGCAACAAGTATGTGTGAGTCGGCTCACCACCGGTTGAAGGTAAATCTTTTTGGATGTCGTGACAAATTTGTCACCGTGTTTGATGCTATACGTGAGTATCATAGAAGTGATATTATAAACATCCATACGAAGTTCGAAAAAAGTCTTCTCCAAGTGTGCAAGTTCGAAGAACCTCTTCTCGATGGGAAGGATTGTACATGGATAAGGCATTTAAGTCTTAATGTCTCCCATTTGTGTATTAAGTTGGTGATGAAGCAAGTGGCATTGGCGGTGAAGCATAAGTATAGGCCAAGAGCAAATTGTACTTGTCCGATAAAGACAACAATGGGACTTCCATCTCCACATATGTGTGCCGGGTATAAGGATAAAGTGATACCTTTGGATGCTAGATCCTCATTGGAAGCAATTGAGTTTCCATCCTCCTCCTACCGATCGCGTAGCGGAAGGGTTTGGGGCCACACTATTTGGAAGAATTCTAATGGAGAAGTTTGATTACATGAATGGTATCGAAAAGCAAAGGATAATGGATGGTTTGAAGCCACTTTTGGAACAATATACCATTGCCGATGTTTTGGAACCGATTGAAGGAGACGAAAAGGGTAGGCAAAGTACCAAGGTTACGAAAAAGATGCAACGGAAGCTCAACTCCTTTATTGTCAACGGGTAGAGATCTATCCGGAGTTGAACACGTCCAAGCAAAGCATGATGAGGAAAGAAAAGCATTGGCGAAGGAGGGGATAAAGGTAAGTGATAGTAATCCAAGCAAGAGAAGTCGTTCAACTAGGGATGGAGCTTCATCGAGTGGTCCTTCAACACTTCCTCAACAACAAAGTACTTTAGCAAAGAAAGGGAAAGGCATTTTATCGAAGCCCGCGGGGATGAAGGTAAGTGGTAGTAATCCAAGCAAGAAAAGTCGCTTAAGTGGCCCTTCAACACTTCCACAACAACAAAGTACTTTAGCAAAGAAAGGGAAAGGCATTTTGGCGAAGATAGACATCAAGGAAGATGAGTCTTTGCCGAAGTCTAAAATAGAAACATGGGGATGGAGTCCTTCTTGTTTTAAAAAGAAAAACAAGAAGGAAGACGACTATTTGGATTGGCTTCCACCTATCATCCACAACCATATTGAGAGCATAGAAGATGTCCCAAAAGATGGAAATTGTGGTTTTCACGTTGTGGCGAAGCAATTAGGACCTTTTGATTTGGAGGATAGGCACAAGGGGGACGTGTGCATGTATATTCGCGAGAAGATGTGCGAAACTTTGGAACGCAACTGTTCTTTTTACTACACAATGTTGAGAGGTGGGGATAAAGGCGACGAAGGAGTAGAGGAGGAGTATGAGAATATGAGAAAGTGTCTACTAGGTAGTGATGTGCTTACAAGGGATTATTGGATGAAGTTTCCCATTTGTGGTTTCCTCATCGCGCATACATTTTATTGCGTCGTCCACAATTTCTTTGTTGCGTTTAGTGAAACTTATGCACCTCCGGGAGTTCCTTGTGATGAAGTTTTGAGGGGTAGAAGGCTTTTTATTGCCTTTGTTGAAAAGAATCATTTCATCGGTCTCAAGATCAAGTTGGGTTGCCCAATACCTCCATTGTCGTATAGTGCATATTGGCCGGGCTACGACCCCAACTACTCGGGTGATTGGTGTGAAGATTACTCCGGGGAAATGGCGATGTGGAAGGCGCAAACCATTAAAGTTGCACGTGAAGTCCGCATTAATTTGTGTGACTATGAAGATTTTGAGGATATGCAAGACATGCAAGAAGCCCTTCAAATAATGGATGACGAGGTTCAAATAATTGAAGAAGTGCCGGATTTGAACGTAGCAATTGAAGAAGACAAAGATTGGATCCCGGACTTGAACGTAGGACTTGAAGAAATGGATGTAGGCTCTCAATGGTGTTGTCGAGATGGACAATGACAATTTCGGCTCAGTATGCTGTTATACTGTTTAAGCCGAAACTACATATTTCTGCCATGCAAACCATATTATAGTTTCGGCTCAGAATTTTTTTTTGCGGGGGAGCCGAAACTTTTTCGGCAAATTTATTGTTTTGTGGTTACAAGCCGAAATTTATTCTGTGTTTCGGCTTGGCTTTGTTATATGTGTTGTAAGACGAACTCTTTAGTTTTAAATATTAAGTATTATGCCGGTTTCTAAAATACCAAATTCATCATTCATAAAATAAAAGCATTACATTAATGATAACCCCATATTACATAATCAAAGCATAATGATAGAACCGTATTAATTAAGAGGTAACTAACTCAATCCACATATCTTGATACGAGAAAATCCTTGATGAGATGGTAGTGTTGTTCGTACTTGAAGTGTTTCCCTTTCCATTGGTGCCATTCCTTCAAAGTCCTAGCCACATTTTCTTCCTCGTTCTCATCTTGAACTTGAGCTCGGACTAGTCTCCCCAAGTGCATGAATTGTTGAACCTTTTTGTGTATTTTGCTCCATCGCGCCGACAACGCATTCACATCTCGCACCACTTTTCGGGGAGTTTTTTCGTTGAAGTTTCGTTGGACATAAAACCACAAACTTGACCAATTCACTCCATAACGAAGGCGTTTGATTTCGTTCGGAGTTGGATACAACAACATAAGATTGCCACAAAGATAAATATCTTCACCGCACGTAAATTTAGGACGGGGTTTAGGCGCATCGGGTAGTGAAAGCAGCGGATTCTTGTGTTGTTTTTGAATGTTAGATGAGGAAGAAGAAGAACCGGATGAAGTGTTGCATCGCTTGACAATTGGGTTTCCATAATGTCTAGGAGGAGATGGATACCATCTCTTAAATGGAGGAGGAGTGAATAGAGGAGGAGATGTAGATGAAGGTTTTTTGCCGTAGTAGTTATCAATTATCTCCTTTGTTATGTTCCTTTTATTTGGAGGAGAAGAAGAGGATGAAGAAGGTTGAGACATTTTATGGAGTAGAGATTTAGAATAGAAATTTGGTTGCAAGTGAGTTTGGGATGGGTTTGAATTATATAGACAACAAGCCCCAACGGCTATTTTTTTCGAAAATACTACCGTTGGAACTTTACAGAACAAGTTTCGGCTCATACCAAGAAAGGGAAAGGCAAGCCGACATAATTTCGGCTCAGACGACATGAAATAACGTAAGCCGACACAAAATCGGCTCTGATAACATGAAATAACGTAAGCCGAAATAGAATCGGCTCAGCCGACATGAAATAACGTAAGCCGAAACAGTATCGGCACTCATGACATGAAATAACGTAAGCCGAAATACAGGTTCAACATCTAAACAGTACACATCCAAATGATAGTATTTAAGACGAAATAAAGTTTAACTAACAAAATAACAATTCAACGATACAATTGGCTCACCATCAAAGGATGTTTAAGTCTGCCCATAACATAAAAGAAGAACAATACCAAAACACTTAATAATACTCAACCAGTGAAACCAGTTCCAAACCGTGTTCGGCTGCGGATTAGTTCCCAGCTCGGTCCGCCATTGGCCTGAACAAGTGGACGGAGACGTGCAACTTCAACGCAAAGTGTACAACCACAAGGAAAAATTTCCACACCCTCACCAACCCTCTTTCTTTTAAGATTACGAGGTACATTTGCTTGCCATTCATCATGATCGACAAATCTTTCGACTTGCTGAGGAAGAAAATCACGATAATCCCTACGCAGGCCAGGAGCATATTCCCCACGCAAATGCTGTGGTCGTGGAAGAGGGGGATCAATGTGTCCATCCCTTTGACGTCGTGTTTCAATCACGCTTGGATCATCCTCACGAATTGGTGGTGGGGGAGGTTGATAAACAACAATTGCAAGGGACTCGCTGTTGAAAATATCAATACGAGTAAGACAGACAAATTTTCGGCTTACATTTATCAATACCTACTTGAGCCGAAATTTAAGTATACACGTGGAAGGGGCTGGAAGTAAGAATCAATTTCGGCCCACACTTTCCTGGACTCTATGGGCCGAAACTAATCCATATAGTTATCAATAAAGTGCTTTAGTGTCGGCTGGGTGTTTTGATTACATTTATGGGCCGAAAATATTTCTGGGCACGTAAATAACACATAAAAATCTTGTGTTTAAACTAGTATATCAATCAAACACACAAAGAAGTCGATGGGTATCTGTATAATACCTTCCTTGACGCATCCCGAGTTGTTCTTGCTCCGATTGATCTTCATTTGGGGGGATTGATTCTTCTAGTTGAGCTCCAAGGTTTTCAACTTCAGAATGGGGTTTGCTAATCACACTTTCCATGCCAATGTTCTGATTTGGTGAGTGTTACTAGTCGTTATATTTTGATTGAGGGTTTATGATTTTTTTTTTTTTTGGGTTTTTGTTTCTTTAGGTTCTTTTTTAGTTGTAAGGGAGTAGTAGGTATGGAAAAGAAGATAAGGAGAGAGATTGAAAAAATAAATCTGATTTATAATAAGCCTTGGACCAGTTTCGGCTCATTCGACATACAACTATCGTTAGCCGAAAGAGTTTCGGCTTAGGTAAGGAAACAGGTTCATGGGCCGAAACCTTGTCGGCCCAGGGTGTTAACATGCCTTCAGAGCCGAAACTGTCTCTGTCATTGGCAAAATGATGAACACGCAAGAGAGCTTATATGCGAAACACACCATACAGAGACATATATATTAAAACACGCCATTGTACTTAACATAACTGATTCAAATGTACTTAAAGAGTGAAAACTAAACGATTCAAATGTACTTAAAAATAAAACCATAAGCCATCATTGTTTTGAAATACTAATTAACGACCTCTCTTGTTTTGTCCTCGACCACGACCATCTTGTCCATTGCCTCCACTCGTACCTTCGTCTTCTTGCCGACTCCTCTTGGTCTTCTTTGGGGCCTCCTCCACCCGAAGAGAAGCTTCACCCTTTTCAAAGATTTTGGTCAAATCCGCGACGCACTTTTCTTGCTCTTGCACCGATAGTCCTCCCTTTTTGCACCTGATTTTTTCACCCACTTTTTTCAAAAGAGCGGTTCCTTGCTTGACCTATTGTCATGCAAATAACAATATTAGTTAGATATTTCTTAACATTAAAAAAGATAAAACACTTACAAAATCAGTTGAAAACACTTACCATGGTCATACACATCTTCTTCCATTCTCCCGCAGTCGAGGGAACCTTGATGTTACCTAGAGCAGCCTGCCTCTGAGCCTCCCTCTCAGCTTCTTCTGCAATCATCTCAGCTTCTTCGGCATCCGCAATGTCTTGTTGAGCCCGGTTAATGACTAAAGGATGAGATTGTTGGGCATACCAGTCTGCATATCCCCCCGCTTGCTCCTCATCGTTACCTACAATTTTCAAGTAACTGCCCTCATCGAAAAGAGCGGGGTCATACGCGTTAACCGTTGTAGGAAGTAGGTTGTCATAACGATCTGTCCACGTTTTATAGTCCGGTGTCGGGTGATATGTGGGGATCCAGTTTCCGAAAGTGCTTTGTGTTGCATTCGAACGACCTAGAGGCGCCAACTTATACTTATTATCGATATCTCTCGGAACATTTTGTATAATTCCCATTTGTCGAAGAATCCGTCTTGGGTCGTATATAAGTTTCCCTCCTGGGTACCAAATTGGTCCGTAGTAGGTTGCGAGTGAGGTTGATGGCACTTGATCCGTTCCTTCCTCTTGGACAATATTGTACGGGTTGAATTCAACATCTTCAAAGTCGAAATTGTCCATATTCTTCCTGACTTCTATCAATTTCTCAACCTTACCCTTTTCCCTTGGTTTCTTGAAAACCCACTTTCCTCCAGTAGGCATACCTTCCGCCCATTCGGGATCTATTGGCATCTGCGTAGGGTCATCCGACTTTGGAACCAAGCTTTTAAAATGATCATATGTAAAAGCCTAAACACAAAACACGATAAAATTAAACCTCAACATGTTAGGGTTATGCCAACACGGTAGTAACAGTGACAATTTCGGCCCAGAAAAATATACAACACTCAGAGCCGAAACAGTGTCGGCCCAGAAAAATATACAACACTCATAGCCGAAACAGTGTCGGCCCTTAGAGTTGCAGAATAATTTAAGCCGAAACTATGTCGGCTCATAAGTGTAAGGTGAATCCTAAGCCGAAAATGCCCCTGTGTATGCATGAAATTGAATTCAAGGGGTAATGTTTGTCGACGATTACCTGTAGCAAGCTAAAGTTCCCCCTTAAATTAACCGGATTGCGCCTAGAGGCAACTGAGAGGCCATCAAGAAGGTAAGCAAGAGTAGCCGTACCCCAAGCGTACTTCCTTGTATTCTCCAACGGACTCAACCATTGGAGAAAATGCGCGCTCACCTTGTTTCCCGTGTTGTCAGGAAATAAAACAGCTCCAAGAGTGTACAACAAATACGCACCTGCATAGTATTTATAGTGGTCAGGGTTCACGGGGGGCACGGGATTCTGTACTCCTTTCCTTATTTCTTCTTGTCTTTTTAGTTCTCTTGCCTTGGTTCCCCCGAACTCGGTCTTCAAATGAGCCAACTTGATCTTGGAGGACTTCTTAACTGTCATACGATCTTGATTCTCGGCCACGGACGCTTCGAACTCGAAAGTGGTCTTCGATGAATCCCAACCAAGAACCTCCTTGGCCAAAACTTTTAGTTGGTCCCAATTCTTCGACGCATACTCGGCACACGGGTTCACCCCATCGACCGCAAGACCAAGAATCTTCTCAGGATCATCTAAAGTGAATCCCACCTCATATTTCGGAAACTGAAAGGTATACACCTCTGGATGAAACCTTTCAACCATAGCGGAGCATGTCACCATGTCATACTCGCTCTGTCTATTGATCACCGCTGGGTGTAGTCCCGATTGTTTAACCAGATCTTGGATGGGTTGTAATTCCTCATTGATGTCCCAAACAGCCGCGCTTTGATTTCTCAAAAGCCGAACTGCATCTTTGTGATCCTACAAAAATCATCGTTTTAAGTAATCCAAAACGACTTAGTTATCGAGAAGAAGACATAATAAAAACAACAACCAAGGTTTAGGCAAATACCTTCATTCGGTAGATCACAGACGCCCACGACTGCTGGTAGCCAATGAGCACCTGTCCTCCATCTCGAGGAAGACCGATGTCGGGTTCGTCATCTTGAACAAGGAACTTATCGGCCAAAGGAACATGTGTGCCTCGCACTCTTTCTTTTTTGCCTTCTCCATCACCTTCTCCTTCTTCTTCTACAGAAGTAGAAGTGTTTTTCTTTCTGTTTGCCTTTACTTTTGGTACCCTTGGTTTCTTTTCTTTTCTCTTAGCGTTATCATTTTCGTAAACGTTTTCATCTTCGCTTTCCTCCTCTCTAGCAACTCTTCTTGGCATGTCTCCTGGTTCTTGGATGACAGGCCCCCCTCTGGGAATAAATGCCCGCAACAAATCTTCGTCCTCAGCCGCTACCGGGGCTGTACCCTTAGTCCTTGCAGAAGCCGTTATTCTTTTCTCGCCGACTCGGGGGTCTAGTGTTGGTGCATTTACAAGGGGAGTAACTTCCCCTCTTATTCCCCTATGGTATCATTGAAACATTCATCATTGAAACATTCATCGATAAAACACAATGTAATTTGGATGAAAAACATCTAAACATGCTACACAGAAACATTTTCGGCCTACACGATAATATGTTTATCTGGGCCGAAAATACTTGATGAAAATGGCAGCTATGCTGCTAGTTTCGGCCTAGAGAGATATTCTATCGCCTGGGCCGAAAAACAAAGTGCCAGCTATCACCTAATCTGAAATTTCGGCCTAGAAATATTTGAATTTCTCCAAGCCGAAACGATTTCGGCTTAAGATCTAGAATTATTTCTAGGCCGAAATTTTTTCTAGGGTTCGAATTTCGGCCTAGATAAATTTTGAATTTATCCAAGCCGAAATGATTTCGGCTTAAGATGTAAAACTCTGTCTAGGCCGAAATTCTCTCTGGGTTCGAAAAATACAAGAAAATTCAAGCCAAATTCATCGATTCGATGTATGTTTATCAAGGAAACTCAAATAATTCAATAGGGGTTGCTGAAATCACCTTCTATAACGCATATCGGGTTGTATTGGGGGGGTTTCCTCTCCGGTAGCATCGATTTGGCTACTTCCTTCACCGGTGTCCTCTTGTTTTTCTTCGTTTCGATTCGATGATGCATCCTTGGGTTTATTGGAGATTTTAAGGATTAGTTTCTTCGGATTTTTCGGCGGCATTTAATCGACGGAGAAATTTCGTTAATCGTCGATGAATTCGTCGATGAATTCGTCGTTTAAATGAAAGAAAAAAGAGGGAAAAAAGTCTCGGTTTTTCGGCAGTGAGGAAGAAGAAGAAAACTGAAATAGATTAGGAGAATTTTTGGGTTGGGTTAAGATTAGGATTAGTGGAGGGTAATTTGGTAATCTCATGGTTTTAAAAGGTATTTTAGTCTATTCACCTACTTTTGTCGGCTAGCGCGCGGCCCCCAAATTTTTCACTCGGCCGAAAAATACGGTTCGTCGTTTAGGCAACTTAAAGTTCTTTTTTTCTTTTGTTATCAGAATGAGACATGTTTTTGATCATAAGGTATTTTGAGTTATGAAGAGATGTTTTGGATCACGAAGAAAGGTAAGGAGACATTAATTAATTAATTAATATTAATTAATTAATTATAATAATACAATAATACGAGTACTTTTTAAAGCTCCCACATTGCTTCTCCCATCAAGCTCCAATATTAGCTCGCCGACCCACCATAGGTATTCCAACTAATCATAATATTTCGAGGTTCCAAAGGACTGGGATAATTCCGTCAGGTAATGAGTTGGCCCGTCGGAACCAAGGGTGATTTGGACAAAACCAATGTCCTTTGTTAGGTTACACAATTTCTTTATGTACTGACGCAAATACTCCTTTTCTTCCAGCTCCTTCTTTACTCAAGCAAGTGGATTAATCTCTTTGTGCTAACTCATACCAGTACTGATGTTGATATTAAGCTTCAGCCGGTTTCTGATGTGGTCGACTCCGAGTTCCAGCAATTGAATTTTTATGATGATATTGGTGGCTTTGCTGATATGAATCTGGTGTCTATTGGTATCCATGTAAAGAATAATACATCTCCTTCTTGAACACGATTTCTATCGTGTTATGGTTATTGCTATTGATTGTTTTGGTCGTTTTGCAGGTGCGCTTTGGAGAGGTTGCATCTGCAGTTGTTTAAAGTTGTTTTTCAGAATCCCTAAGAATATGCTAACTTTGTTGGAAATGGCTATTTTAGGGACCCCCTATTTTTTGAGAGACCCCAAAACAATATTACTATCCTAGGGTGGGTTATAAGGACTAAGGAGTGTCAAAATGCTATGAAAAGTCTAAGTTACCCTTTTAAATTAAGGATGAGACAAAAATAGATCCGAAGATGACTCAAGTATACCTAATTAACAAACTCATTGTTTAATTTTGTGTATGATTCAGTTTGTATGCGTCGATTGATTGATTGAATGGGGAAAACCTAGGGTTCAGTTTGATTATCGGCTTGATTGAGCCCTAGAAAATCCAACCGATATGTTTACTTCGTTGAATTATCGTCTGGATTGCATGCGCATTAATCCAGACGATATTGTAGTTAGTAATTAGTGGTGTAGTTCTCGGTTAGGTTATGTGCAAACAATCCAGACGATATGTATAATTTAGACTATTATCGTCTGGATTGCCTTTGTGTCACAACCAACCTAGCCGATAATAGGCTAAATTTTTACAAATCTAGACGATATTGAAGTTGAGAAGAGATTTGTGGAGTTATCGGTTAGGTTGAATAGACACAATTCATACGATAATAAAGTTAGCTATTGTGTCACAACCAACCCAGTCGATAATAGTGTTAAATTTTGAAAATCAAGACGATTTTAAAAAAGTCAACATTTTTCGTCTGGAAAAATCTAGCCGAAACAGCTAATGACAGCACTATCGGCTGGATTTGAAACACATAAACCCAAACGATTTTGAACTTCCCCAAATTCGAAATTTATCGGTTGGATTAAAAACACAATCAAACCGAAAATGATGTTTTCGGCTGGATTCTGGGTTAACATTGAGCCGAAAATTGGTTTTGGAACTTACAAAAATCCATCCTTTTTTTATCTTTTCTTTAATCTAACTGTATGATTACACTAATTAAGTTTAACAACTAAATTTAATTTAACTAATCTAATTATGTAGGGATAGTTTGGCCATTATGAAAATTAGTTGGATAAGGGGTTTTGGAAAAAACTTTTGGACACCTCTATTTTGTCTCATTAGGGGAGTCTCCCTAACATAATGGGGGTCCCTAAAATAGCCATTTTGTTGGAGGCGAGTAGTATGCTAACGGATCCCAGCAACAAGGTAATCTTGATTGTGTTCTGTAAATTTTGTCACTGTAGCATCGTTTCTTGACACGACCAATTTGTCTTACAATTGGGTTTGGAGGGAAGGATATTCATGTGCAAGGCTTGGATAATTGAATTGGTAGAGGACAAAGAATTGTATTACATGAGCTGTAGTGGATGTGGTTGTAAAACTACCCTGTGAACAATTCTGCAGTTTATCAACCCTTCTACATTAAATACAGGGTTAGATCCATACAGAGATACTAACGACCCACTCCTGACAATGGATACCACAGAACATGCAGCGTGGTGATGAAAACCAAATTTCTGACAAACAAAGTCTGTCTTTCGCATCTGTTCAGTCAGATACCATTGCTTCCGATGGAGAACGACTCTTGGAAGGAGGAAAGGGACCAATAGAACAAGGTAAAGCTTCATAAATCTGATCAAAGTTTGATATATTATTTCAAAATAAGAAACAATATTGTATTTTCTGAAACTCTGAACAAAAAAATTTCTGCATTAGGTGAAGATGAGAGAAACAAGGACACCTCAGCAAAGAAGAAAACACTTACCGGCAGGAAAAGAGGTCGTCCCAGGAAGACTGCTTCTGACAAGCAAGGTTCCGAAAATCGTAGTTTGGTGATTATGTCTAATCAGTCGGAAGCCATTACCACTAATGGAGAACATGTCTTGGAAAGGGGGACAAGCATGGGATCAAAAAAACACAATGAAAAGGGTAAGGAGTTATAACATAATCTTATTTAAAGTATCCAACGAGTATAACATAATCTGATTAAGCAAGTACAACGATAATTTTAAAGTATCCAACGTTATTTTTATAAATATTTACACAACAATTTACTACGGCAGGGGAAAAGGAGAAGAACAACAACACCTCGGCAGAAAAGCTAGGACGACCCGGAAACTGCAGAAGAACAACCAAATAAATCCACATCACTAACAACCCTAGTTAGCAAATTCGCGAATATTGCCGTATTGCGAATTCCCGCATCAAACCGGCGCACTTTTGCAATCCCGAACCATATGCACTTTTGCAATCCCGAACCATATTCACGATTTTTATGGTTCCACCGGTTTATTCGCGCATTACACGAATTAACGAATAGTTCGTCAACCCATTTGTCTCCTAAACACACGGCCCAAACTACTTTTAATCACACTGTTAAGCCCATTTCCCTATCTTTAGGTAAAGTTTTCAAAAAAACCTCTACCGGGGATTCGAACTATAGATCACTCGCGCACCAAGTTAGCCATAGAACCGCTGAACCAAGCGTTATTTGATGATTACAATGCGTGTATTGTAAATATAGTCATTTAAATCTTTAAATTATAAGTTAATTCTTCTAATATACTATATAAAACTCTATTTTAATAATTTAATATAAGCCGAATTTTGGATCCCGAATTAGTATTTACAAAACGCATTATACGCGTACGTACGAATTCCCGCATTTTGACCGAACCCCGCATACATTGACCGCATTTTTGACCGAATTGACTTTTATTCTAGCCAATTAATGCGCGCACGTTTGCCGCTCCGCATTTTTGCCGTTTCCGAATTTGCTAACTAGGCTAACAACAAGCTTGGTGGAAAAAGTGGACAAACCCAAAGAAAATCAGATCACGAAGACTATTCCGAGGAAGGAAACACCGGTTAAGATATGTAAGTATTATCCATTGGTACTAACATTTCATTTATTTTTGAACACTTAATTTTAACTCTGACATTCGACTAAAAACATAATTATGATTATTTTCGGCACAACAAAAAAAAAATCCAGATAAAACACCAAAAGTGGTGTACACCCCTATCAATCAACTGAGAGAAAATCAAACGTCTGGAAAGATTGTTAAGGTGCTGGTGATCAAAGCATGAGTCGCTGAATCGAAGAAGGCAGGTGCAAAGCCATTCGGCTTTGAGATGCATCTTATGGACGAAAAGGTAGATAAGCTTGGCCTTATCTTCTACATTAATTTGAGCTTTATGTTTAGGCCTGTTCTGGCTTTATGGCATTTGATAATAAAGAGTGTCTATTTAAACAGGGCACCCAAATACATGCTAAATAAGCCATCAACATTCCGCGAAATCGAAGAAGCCTCTCCACAGATGTAATTGGGAAAGCAATCAACATTCCGCGAGATGGTCATCGAGAAGACAAGTAAGAATCGAACATTATATTTATAAATTTGGACTTAGCTTTTGTAGTAGTAGTAGTATATAACTGAACATCATAACAAACTTAATTGTGATATCACAGGGGTACCACTATGAAAGTAACATTGTGGGGTGACCTAGCCAGTATGGTTAAAGATTCAGGTTTGAACAACTCGGGCAACCATCCTACAATTGCAATCATTACTGGAACCTATGTGAGGACTTATAAAGACATGGCTATTTTATCCACTTCGAATGCTTCGAGAGTTCTCATAAACATAGACGTTCCTCAAGTTCACGAGTTCTGTAATTTGTAAGTAATCATGAAAAGGAATTACACTAATTGTTTACTACACAACGCACTCACCCTGAAAGAGATCAACAAGATGCTGCAAGATTCAAAAAAGAAGGTTGGTCTTCATTAGCCTCAAATATACTCACAAGACAAATGTGTTATATAATTGTAAAAACTATTACTGTAACTAACACAAAAATATACACTCATCTGGAATAGGATACTACATGGAGCTTGAAGCAAGAATCACTCGATTGGCTGAAGATAGGCCTTGGCATTACAATGCTTGCACAAGGTGTCATAAAAAGGTGGTGAGCAAAGGAACCCAGATGGTTTGTCCTGGATGTCCCAAAGCACTTTACGAAGGCCATATTCCATGGTGAGATAGCTGCAATTTGAAGCATTGAAACATTATATAATATACATTCCAAACTGATCAGAAAATACTAATAACTAGCTGAAATTATTCAGGTATTCAGTTTCTTTGGCACATTTAAGCATCTATAGCAGCTTCAATCAGAAACACTAATGAAATCTTATTCCACTGCTTACTAGAAATATTACATTTCTTATTCAACTTGTATTCCTTTAGACATGCTTAAACTACTTTTCCTAATATGCTTAGATGAACATATTTGTAATCCTAACATACCGGCATTTGTAGCAGTGGGTCATGAAAAGATGTGCACAAGATGATATCAACACCTGCAAGGATCAAGTGTGATGTGTGCTCATAATCTGCACATCTTCATCCTGCAATGTAGCGGATAGTTTATATTTATGATGACCCAAATAAGAATATACTATGCTCCAACAAGGAAAAGGTCAAGGTTTTACCTCAAGACTTTTGTAGAATAATTCCAGCGCAGTGTTTATGCTCGGCATACCGGAGCCCATGAGAATGAACTGAAAGAATCGGTAAGCAAATAAATAAGCTGATAAAGTTTTAAAAGAACAAATGTAAAGTGAGAATGAGCGAAAACATTGTACCAAAGAGTAAAATCTCCTGAGCACCACTTTGGGAAATAAGCTGGATAACATCCTTTAGGCTGTCCAAGTCAATATCTGAACAAATGCATCCAAATTGATATAGTGTAGAAACTACCATAAATCAGAATGGCTGAATATTTCCAGCATTACAAAATCTTCTTTTCATTTTTTATCAACAAACAAAATCCAAACAAATAAAGGGATTCCTTAAGTACCACTTACAACAACTGTAGATGGATGACTGGATAATTCCAGACGCTGTTGTTGTAAATCTACATGCATCATCTTGATAGTTGTTATCTATGCCCACTTATTCAGCATTTCTTTGAACAGTCTACAGGCTCATCTAATCTACAAACTTTCACATACCCAGATATCAAAATGTTCTAAGAAGCATGATCTATTCACATACCCAGATATCAAAATGTTCCAAGAAGCATGATCTA
>JAJJMA010068953.1:0-12584 GCA_023529015.1 Papaver nudicaule
TTTTTCCAGTTTCAACTGTTGTCAGTGGAGGCCCGCCTCATGACAGTGCACTTTTTGCTTTTACGTGATAACTGGTTCCATAGTTCGAGAAAGATGGTTGCGTTGGATTTTGATCTACAACCAGCTTAAGTTCAAAATAACTTGGAATTTGACCTAAACTATTACGTCATCTGTGCTTTTTAACGGAGATTTCAACGCCTATCTGAGGTATGTATATTTTTATATTATATTTTGATCATTATGCAGGTACAATTCTCTTTTTTCTATTATATAGTTTCAATGGTGAAAACCACATTCTGTGCAATCTTGTATATAGGCTGGCCACCTATGTAGTTCAAGACATCACAAAACTTACATCATAACTTGTGTGTGCGTGCTACTGTTGGAAGGAGTGCACCCTTGCCAACTTTAAGCCGAACCACATTAGTGCTGAGGTTCAGTTACATGACTCCAACAGCAGCAATGACGACTGTTGCTTGGGGTATGTAGACTTCCTAGTACGAACAATATACTTGGGGGCGGGTAGATTAACTGCTCCAAGCTACAGGCTTGGGGGCGAGTTACCGTCATCAGGATTTTGTGATGGGTAGAACCCGAACTTCTTAACCCCTAACATGTTAGAGGTTAAGAGGGGGCGATGTTCGTACCCTAGTATTTTGGCACCCCTTTTATTGGCTAAGTAGAGCAATAAAGGTACCCAAATACTATGTTTTGCTCAACAGGAGTCCGCCAGATGTAACCCAAGGGTCGCCTGGCGGTACTGTTCCAAATTCAATTGCCACCAAGGCGGCCAAAGTCTCGTACTCAACACAAGCAAACAGCCAGACAGCCCAAACGGCCAGCGCTTCAGCCTTGTTACGTTGCGAGCACAAAGCCTTGCCAAGCTGCAAGCACACTACAAAAGCCTTCAATGATGCAAGGTACACAACGAAAGTCTTGCCAAGCAGCAAGCACTCAACTGCCACCAAGGCGTTGCCTAAGGGCCGCCTGGAAGTGCATTTGCATCAACAGGAGTCCGCCAGATGTGACCCAAGGGTCGCCTGGCGGTCCGTTTTCAAATTCAACTGCCACCAAGGCGTTGCCTAAGGGCCGCCTGGAAGTGCAGTGACATCAACAGAAGTCCACCAGATGTGACCCTTATGCCCATGTCAGCGGCAACAGTTTCCACGTCCTTTCGCCGGTTTTCAACTGCTGCCAGTGGAGGCTCGGCTCCTGGCAGTCCAGTTTCAGTTTTCAACTGCTGCTAGTGAGGCTCGGCTCCAGGCAATCAGTTTCAGTTTTTAACTGCTGTCATTGAGGGTCGACTCCTGACAGTCAAGTATACAGTTTCAACAGCTGCCATTGGAGGCTCGACTCCTAGCAGTCCAGTTTCAATTTTAACTACTGCCAATGAAGGCAGTGCAGTTTCAGCTCCAACTCAAGCCGGTCGTGTTACATCTGACTGCAGACAGTTCAGTCCAGTTCTACCCGCAGCTGGTGGAGATTTAGTTTCATCACAAACATTGCGACCTAGCTTGGGGGCGACACTTGTGACATCTCAAGCCTTGCAGACGAATATTTCTTGGAGATAATACTTACCACCGCAGCAAAGACGGACCGCAGTTGGGGGCGTCTTTGAAGTTTCTTCCACAGATTGGGGAGGCAAGCAACGTTTCTCTATAACAGTGATTTTTTGCACTTGGGGGCGAATTGAGAAAACACTTAATTTCTTAACCCCCAACAAGTTGGAGGTTAAGAGGGGGCGATGTTTGTACCATGGCTAAAATTGCCACAGTTTGGACCAGAATACCCTTTTTGGAGGCCGCCTAGCTATAAGCTCAAACTGCCAGTCCAGTTAGCCAACCTGCCATTCATCCTGCCAGCCCAGTTCAGCAGTCCATATTGTCAATAGTCAACGGAGGGAAGTCAACCACTGGTCAAAGATGGTCAAAGTCAACCGTTGACCGGAGTCGGTCAAAGTCAGTTGCTGGTCAAGGAGGGTCGAAATCAACTGTTGACCGAATTTGATCAAAGTCAACCGTCGGTCAAAGTTGGTCAAAGTCAACTATCGGTCAAAGCCAAAGTCAACTGTCAGTCAAGTCAACTATTCCGTACAGACTGGGCCAGAACCACTTTTGGAGAGCTAGAGGAAGGTTCCAGAAGTTTCCAGAAGCCTTGCTGCCCAAGATATTTGCAGAGTCAGAATTAGGGTAGAATACATATTTTGTAACTGTATATATAGAGGGGACATAAACCCAGAAAAGGGATCCCAACTCCACCATACAGAAATCAGCCACAAGATGGCAACCCTAGAAATCTGTCTCCTCCCTTCCAAAACCCTAAATTAGTTGTACCCTGATAATCAATAAAATATCACTCCCCAAGGGGATTAACCCGTGGATGTAGGCACAACAGTGCCGAACCACGTAAAATCTGTGTCTTCTTTATTTTCGTGTTTATGCATGTTTTACATCATCATCAGCAATATTCGTGTTTTGTATGAGAATTTATATTCCCGTACAAACAGCATCCAAAAATGTCGCGATTATATGTAAAAATCCTTAAATCTTCAAAATCGTGCATGTTTCGAAACCAGAGTCGTCATAGTCTGTGTCGAAAGCTCGACGATCTACCCAAATCGTCGAGGAATTTTTGATCATCATGACGACTTTGTATATGAAGCACACTCAGAGATGAACAATCGTCACAGTTTTTGTCCAAACCATGACGATTTAGTGGCATGCAAATTTACGTGGGGCCATTAAATGCGGCTCGTCATGGTTGTGTTTATAAGTGTGACGATTTTGGGTTCTCAAAAACATCCTCTCTGTCCCAAAAACCAAATTAATCGTCATGATATTTTTGAAAACCATGACGAGTTTCGTTTCGAAATACTTGAGTCGGCATACAACTTGAAACTACCTTGATGACTTCTGTGGTATTTCTGACGACCTCTTTCTATGTAATTACCTTTGTTGGATGCGGACGAATTAGACAATCAACCAGAAGCCCTCAAAATGAGAACTGAAGATACCACCGACTTTTATATGACTAATGAGGTATGCTACCATTGTTTTTTTCCGCACATGTTTCCATGTCACTTGATTTTTGTCCTTTGTTTGAAATTTATCATCTTTGTTAATGTAGACATGGGAAAGTAGAGATGAGGCGGTAGAGTGGGCTAAAACGAAAGCAAAAGAAATAATGTGCGTGGTTGTGCAGAGTAACAGTGTAGGAAAGATCTAAATCGTCATGGTTTGAGTTAATAATATGACGACTTAAACCATAAATCGTCATATTATCTCGTTGAACCATGACGAGTTTAGGCAAATTTCGGGCAGAGAAGGGAATTTGGAAGGACCCAAATCGTCATGGTTTGAGTTCCTAATATGACGACTTATGGATAAATCAGTTAAATCGTCACATACGATTTTATATCCTTGACGACTTAGGCATTTAAACCGTCCTAATTGTGGTTGGATCACAACCCAAACATAATTTCACTCTTTAAAAGCTTAAAAAAATCGGCCTCTATCTTTACTCTCCTCCATTTTCAGCACAAACCCTAATTACAATTGTTCATCTTTTACCTCAAACATTCCTTTTTACCCTATCGATCAATATGGCCATATGCAATCAAGAAATTGGTTCAAGTAGTAGTGGTTATGCAAAAGATGGAGGTCAACTTAGTGGATTTGGTGAACAAGCTCCAAAGGAGAACAACCCTTCTTATGAAGATGAGCATGAAGAAAAGCCTAAAGTCATGGATCCATCTTGGATGATCTTTGGCGGGAATGAATTATATGGATGGGAATCAGTTGTTGAGGGAATGGCAATTTTTCTTGACAAATTTTTTATTGTAGGTGCGGAAGGGATGCGACCTACTACAATTGCTCTACCTCGAGATGAAAGACTTGCCGAACGCATGATTGATACACATTGGATGAACCCTGTCTCGCGATCCTCCCACAATCGTCAACAATGTGGATGAACCATTTGAGGTTTCGCCTAGTTGGAAAGAAATCTTTGATGACCCAAGTTGGGCGGTCTTAGCTGGGTGTCGAACACAGGGACACGACAAGGCAATGGAGGGTTATGCTATACTCAATAAGGGCAGAATATTCGTGGCGGGATCCGACAAATATGGATATGAAGAGTTCCTCTTCCAAATGATCCTGCACACCGTTCCAGAGTGATAGCTGCACATTGGATGAAGATGGTTGAAAAGATGCCCATCTTGGGTTACATGTCTCGCCCACTCCCACCTCCACCAGGATATGAAGATCGAGTCTAAAAAAAGATGATAAAATCAGGTAAACTTAAGCTAAGGCAAACAAACACCTATGAGTCTATGACCCTTTATTGTTAAGAAAGTGGTGTGTTTCATATTTTAAATCTTCTATTATCGGTATGTAATTCATTTAAGACTACTCTTAAGGTTTGATTGTAGGTATAAATGTTTTATAAATTTCATTTGGAACTGGAAAGGAACGAAATCGTTAAGGTTTGACAATATATGTCACCACATATTGTCAAACCTTTAAATCGTCAGGCTAATAGGATATAACAAAACGACACTACTTTAAACCACGGTAAATTGTCATACTATAGCTGTAAACTATGACGATTTCGTATAAAACCAATACAGAGTAGGCTCAAAGTGCAACATAAATCGTCAAGTTTTATAAACACAACGTGACGATTTAAGATTTTTCGTCACGGTTGTTTTTGATTTTTTGACGATTTTTTTGCAGAGTTTGAGTCTTTATAATTTAATGGTTACCAATAGTTTATGAAAACCTCAAACGTCTGCAAATGAATGTATAATATAACTTAAGCATACCAGCTTAACTTAATAGAAAAGTTCAACTAATTCAACAAACAAAATAACCCAATTCAACAACTAAAGCTAATACAAAATACGTAGGGAAAGGTTGCCATAAGTTCATTCATTCATAAGGAATAAAAACGCGTCGTCCCTTCGTATCCACCATCTTTCGGCCGCGAATCATGTTGATGCGTACAACCCTATCACATTCAATACAACAACAACTATAGTGGGGCTTTTCTTGACGTAGTGTATACAAATGACGTTGATGAATCACACGTGGATCATCCTCGCGAATCGGTGGTGGGTTTTGATGATAAAGCTCAGAAGCAAATGGAATTACTGGATACTGACGACGACTGGGGCCAGGCAGATATTCAGGAACATAATCCCCCCGCAATCGTCATGGGGGAGGTCGATCAATGAGTTCATTCATTTGACGTCGTGGGGGTTCAGGATCAACCTCTGAACCAAATGGATACCGAGGAGGGCTGAGCTCTTCGAGGCTAGACAAAATAACAATGACCATGTAAACTATATTGTCAAGGTTGTGGTTAATATTATGACGATTTGGTGGAATGTACGACAAAATAACAAAATCATCACTAACATAATAATAAGTAGAATGTACGAGAGCACACAAACCAACTACATAGAATTTAGGGAACAAAAGTTTAACTAACAATTTAGTAATTCAACAACTAAAGAAATTGGAAACACTTTAAGGAAAGATTCTTCTAAGTTCACTCATTAGGATTGATAACACGCCCAGATCTGGTTACATCCCAAGATCTCTCAATCATGTTGTTGTGGCGTATCACCCTTAGACAGGTTGAACAAAAACAACGAAGCAACGGTTCCATGTCACCAACTCTTTTTCGCCGAAGATTGACTACATTATGCGTTGAAAACAATGGTATGAAAACAAAGTTATGTTCAGCAACGTTTTCCTCGGTTAGTAGTGGGAGTGGTAATGGAACTAGCTCACTCTGTGGAGCACTCGGCTCTCCAAGGCTGTATAGCATAACAAAGACCATGCATCAATATCGTCACGGTAAGGATGAACAACTTGACGACTCACTACCTAACAAACACATCGTCATGCTTTCGTATACAAATGTGACGATTGATGAAAGTAAAGCTTAACCATTTTTCCTTTTTCTAACTGTAAAATCGTCACATACCTAGCTTAAACCTTTACGACCAGATAAATCAAAACAAATACGGTAGGAAATACTGGAACAAAATCGTCAGGATAAGTTCTCTGATTATGACGATTTGAAAATTTGTGTACCCAGAATATGAACAATCGTCACAGACCTATATATAACCTCTACGAGTTTTTCCAAGTCGTCATGATATATCTATCGAGCATGACGAGTTCTACAAATGTTTTACCCAGAACATGAACAATCGGCATGGATTTGAGATTTACCTCGACGATTTTTCTTCTGTAACTACAAAAAAAATTACTATTATCATGCGAATCATAGTGTTTGTAGTAAACTAACCTCCTAATTGGAGACTCATCCATGAATGGCTGCTGGGGTTGTTGTTCTTGTGGTTCTTCATGCTCGGGTTGTTCCACAACACTTGATCTTGATGAAACTCTTCCTCTTCTTCCTCTTCTCACATAAACCAATAAACCATTATTTGATTGTGTTTGACCAACCATATTTGTTTGCAACGTAAGTTAATCAACAAACCAAGCTTCTTCAAAATCCGAATTTTGAATGTGTTAATTTTTTTTTGAAAATGGATTTTAGAGAGTAAGAAATGTAGTAGAGAGAAGAAGAGTGTTTGTTGATAAGGATATATAGAAGAGGGTATTTGTTTGGGTGTTTTTTGATTAGTTATGTAGTTAAATTAGAAGTAAGATTAGTGTAAGGACTTTTTAGTATTTGCACACAGTTTTAGCTCCCCCTATAAACTGGGGTGGGATATTTGAAGTAGTGCTCGCCCCTATTAAATTTGGGCTCGCCCCCAAATTTGTCAGGATTCAAGCGGAGAAGAAGACGGAAAATATATTTTTTTTCTTAAAGAAAGGCCATATTATTCATATTACTAGAGCAGAGCAAGTACAAGTAGGACTAGCTCAAAGGGTAGTTAGCAGATACAAAAGATTAACCCAAAAGACCAAGTACAAAGTATGGTATCAGATACAAGCATAGCTCCTACTCAATCCAAGGGATGCTTGGGGCATCAATTGCGGGAAATGTTGTTCAAGAACATTTTCCAAGTCCAAATACTCAAAACTTAACTATTTTGCAAGAATATGGTGGTTAGCAGGGTTCATAAAACCACGACCTTGATCGACGTTATACAGAAGCTCATGGATTCACAGGGCGAGCTTTTGTTGCTAAGGAATTGTTCTGGTGTCTCTAGGTTATACTTTGCTATGCGAACGACTAAACCTGAATACTTGGGTGAGGCACAAGTGATTTTTGATAATCATCTCAAACAGTTTCTTAGACATCTTGTTACGGGAGATGGGCCGGGCTTTGGCCTCCTTCAGCATAGGCTTGCGACACTCCCCATCAAGTATGGTGGTCTAGGGGTATACACCATGGAGGATACCATGCAATACTGCTATTTGGCATCTTGTCTCCAGACGACGACGCAACAAGAGTTTTTTTTTTTTTTTGAGGCATTCTGGTGTGTCTGGTTTGAGCCCAAGTCTTGATCGTGCACTTAACCTATACGAACATGTATGTGGTATTGAGAATTCTTCACTATGCATTGATGATATTGCCCCCCATTCTATAAGTTCTTTGGCAATCAAATACTTCGATGCAGTGAAGAGAGATTTACCTAACCGGTTTGTTATGACGGAGCGAGATTCAGCCCTGTGGCAGAGTAACCGGGTCAAGCATGCGCAAGACTATTTGTTGGCCATTCCGATTGCTGGGCTTAATCAAAAACTTGGGTCTCGACACTTCAGAGCTATCTTGCGTTATAGGCTTGGGATCCCTCTTTTCGAAGAAGGAGACACTTGCAACAGTTGTGGCATAGGGATGGATATTTTTGGGGACCATGCCTTGCATTGCTCGCATGGGGCTGGTCTCAAATACATACATGACTTGGTTTGTGATACCTTTGCTGATATTTGCTATCGTGCGGGTGTCCCAGCTAGGAAAGAGGTTGACTTGGGATTCCTCTCAGACACCGGAGTAGCTTTGAGACCTGCGGATATCTTAGTGTATAACTGGGAGAATGGGCATGATGTGTGTATGGATATCACAGTTGTTTCACCTTTTACAGGCGGAGGGGTGCGCACTTTTGTCCATGGCAAGGCAATTGAGGATGCGGTCGCTTGTAAGATGGACAAATATTTAGAGAAATATACTGCTCAGGGATTTGGTCTTGGTGTGCTGGCTTTTACCACCTTAGGGGAGTTGGGTAGTGATATCGTGGAGTTTCTGAAGAGATTGCGCAATTATATGGCTAGCCATGATGCGAATGTCGTAGTGGGGGATTTTCTTTTTCATAGGATTGGAGTTGTTGTTTAGAAAGGGATTGGTGCCCAGCTTGTTGCTAGGCTTCCATTTAATTCTTGTAATGATGTTGATTCTGATTCTGAATAACAAATGTTTTGAATTAAAAAAAAAGTTTGACACACACACAAAAAAAAAAAAAAAAACAAAGAAGGGGGGAGGAGGGAGCAAGATGGGTATATCGGATCTGAACAAGAGAATATTCAAAAAAATAGTGATTTCTGGAAATACAAAAACATGAAACATATGAGTCAAACGAGAAATAGTACGATAAAATTTAAATTTGTAGCCTATGGTCGTCAAAACACATTTTTTTTTTGATTATCATCAAGAATTTATGAGCTTTGTTTTACCCAGAATCGACAGATAAGTCGCCACGTACCTGACGATTCCGATCTATGCTTTCCAAAAATGAAAAAAAAAAACAAAAACAGATTGCAGATATGTCGCAACATATTCGTTGATTTTAATACTCTCTCTGTCACAGTTTAACTGTCCTCATTACAATTTTTATTTGTCTCAAAAATGTAACCAGTTTCTAATTAAATTTATATTTTTCCAACAAACTCACACATATACCCTTAAAAAATATCTGATAAAGTGGAAACAAATTCATAAATATATATTCTTATTACAATATTTATATTTTTTTCCTTTTATAATTATCAAAAATAAAGTCATATATTTTCTCTTTATTATTTCCTACCTAAAAATAGAAATTCATTTATACTCTCTATATTTAATATGGGTATACTCGTACATTCAAATAATCTCCTTAAGCGGTCAATTAAATTGAGACGGAGGGAGTAAATGTTTTTCTTAACTTTGAAAAACAAAAATTAGAATCAACTGATATGGTGCATAGTGTCGTGCATAGTGTCTACCGATTCGATATCATACTTTGATTACAAATAATATGTATTCCTTTCCATTCTCAGATCGAGTATGGGATTTATATTCACTTCTTTTTGTCAATCATTCTGTAATTGGTTAGAACGACATACTCGTACGAGTCGTACCTGCCGATTCACCATTTTTCAATGCTGACTATTTTAAGGGCGAGCATACTTTCAATATGGGTGAACACTAAAAGCTAAAATAGTGTTAGAACGAAGTAAAAAGGTCATCCCATATAAAATATATTTTTTTAAATACAAAAAACTCTTGATTAGTAGAGATTAATGATATGATTAGGTGTTAACTCAATTTGATTAGCAAATATTAATAGTGTCAAGGGTTATATTATGGTTATGATAAAAAAATTGAAATTAGAATTATTTGTTTAGAGAGATAAGAAGGAGAAGGAGAGGGTTTAGGGGGGAAAACTTGGGTTTGTGGAAAATGAGTGATTAAAGTCCTAAAAACGATCGTGAGTTTCTTTTAAGTCGTGTTGATCAATCATGTTTCAATAATATAGAAGATGAAGCCGCTATGGAGATGTTGCACCATCAAACTCAATTGTACAATGAAGAACAAAACTCTCATGCTTATGAAGATCCTTTTGACTTCAACGAGTCTCAAAAACACTCAAATGAACAACCCAATGGTAAAAACAACAAGGTATATGTATCCTAAAATGTCGTGATTGTATGTCAAATTCGTTAAATCTTCAAAATCATGCTTGTTTTGAAACCAGAGTCGTCATAGTCTGTGTATAAAAACTCGACGATTTACAAAATCGTCAAGATATATTAGATAATCCCGACGACTCTGTATTTGAAACCCACTCATAGATGTACTTCAAACCATGACGATTTTATGGCATGCAAATTTACGAGGGGTCATTCAATTCGGCTCGGCATGGTCGTATTTATAACTGCGGCGATTTTGGGGTCTCAAAAATATCCACTCTGTCCCAAAAACCAACTTAATCGTCATGATGATTCTGAAAACCATGACGATTTATTGACACGACTTAATAGGTGTATCTATGCACATTTATTGACCGAGAATTGAAATATAATCGGTGTAAATTAATGAACATAAAGGACGATTATGTGTGCACAGGAGATTCATATACCTGAGCATTCTTAATCGGTGTATCCTAATACCATCATCTAACGATTTAAGAAATCAATTTTTTTTATCGGTAGTTAAAACCAAATATGGGGAACGATTACTGACCATCGCCAGACAATCGTTCGATGTATACAATAGTGTAAACCGATTCGGTAATGTTTTTGAGTAATATTTAATCACGATGTTCGATATCGAACATCGTGTGACTTTAATTATGCCAGTACACTGTAAGGACTGAAGCTTCATTCATTGATTTAGGAAATTGAATACATGGTTTAGGAAATTTTAAAATTACATAATCTAGTAGGTCCAAACTAGCCTGTCATCCATTAATACTTCATCAATGAATCTCGGAGCACGTCTCTTCAACACGTTATAACACTTCTTGAAAGCGTATGGTTGTCGGCCTTGGCGTACTTCCCATATAACCGCGAATCTCGCTTTCTAAAATTAAAGAATGAAAGAAAAGCATCAAGTTAGTATGCAAGAATGTAACAATGAAACAAATACAAACATGTCTCGATACTCACTTTCCACCTACTAGATCGTTGGGGATGATGGTTAACCAGTTCCATAATTCTAACGTACTCTCGCATATCCATCTTCATGTGATCGAATCGAAAGCTCAACATGCTTGAATTTTGTTGTTTTCGATTCCCGTTGCGCTCTACAAAAACTTCTTTGACCCTCTTCCAAAACATAGTGCGGAGTTCATTGGGTCGTTCACGTAGGACATACGCGAATGATTTCACTAGATCTAAGTCTTCTTGCGCGTCCCAATTCCCCCATCCCCCCATTATCTCCTATTGAATTGACAAAAAAACTAATGGAGGAAGTAGAACTTCAAGTTGAGATGGGATCGACATAACCAAGTGCATAAATTCGTCGACTCTATCAAGAGCTGGGGGGTCATGGTAAAGCACAAGTGCAAGGTTCGATTCTTTGACGTCGTGTCTCAATCACAAGTGGATGATCAAGGCGCATTGGTAGTGGGGGAGGTTGATAAATCACAAGAGCAAGGTTCGATTCATCATCGTGAATTGGTGTTGGTGCAACTGAAGCACATGGTTCAGTGGGTGTTGGTTGAGCACTTGATTCTGCTTCCCTGTTGCATAAACACGATGGAAACGGCTTAAATATCTCACCTATCAAGAGATTAATCGGCCTGTATACATTCATACATAAAACGATTTCATAAAATCGGTGCATGTGTTGATTAATAAGAACCGATAAATAGTAATAAGTTCCAAAAAACCTGAGAGAACCAGAATCGGTAAACCTACAACCAAATATGTAACGATTACCTAAGTTTAACATGTATGGACCTGTCATTCAGAATCGGTGTTTAATATACGTATCATAAAACGATTTTAAAATGCCAGTAACGATTTGGGTAAGTTCCAAAAATTCTGAGACAAAAGAATCGGTATAAAAAGTTTCCAATATTCAACGATTGTTACTGTGAAAAATAATCGTTAGTAAACTCTAACACAGATAAACGATTGTTGTTCCAGACCAACAACAATCGTTACATATTGACAATTTTTAACAACGATTCTGGGTGGAAACCTAGAGTTTCGATTCTGCCATTTACGTGTAGAAATCAATGAAACTGTAACAACGGGTTAGTTTTACATACTTGATTGTTGTCGACATAGTGTACGTTGTTTTGTTGATTTTGAAGATATGATGAAATTAGGGTTTGTTGAACTCAAAAAAAAAAAAAGAACAAGTGTTATGAAAACCTAGAAGAAGAAGAAAATAACACATATTTATGATTGAAATGAAATAAAAATGTGATTAAAAAATCATGATTATGATTAGAAAAATCAGATTTCTAATTAAGTGTAATGCAGAGGGTAATCTAGTATATTCCACTAGATGAAGATATCCCATAACAACTATCCCTAGATAGGTTTAAATTTTCATGGGGCCAAATACTCGCTCATGGGGCCAAATTTAATTAGGTATAATATTCCCTCTTTTGAGTTTAAAATTGATAGGTCTCGTATAAATTAGGCCTCAAATTAGCCAGGTACTTTTAAACCCAAGAACAAAAATCATACGCACAACGCAAGCTGAAATATCAATTGAATAATCAACACTCACCCTGTAAAACAATTCTTTCACACATTCAATTATCTTTTTCTTTTCGGTTCCATTATAACAATCCGATTGACTGGTTGCCCAGACAAATTTGAAGACAAGGAAACTTAGTTACGGATTGGAACAACGCTAACTTGATCCAAGACAGGACCACATAG